>RJWJ010018145.1:0-31803 GCA_004363605.1 Indri indri
TGCTTGTCATATTTACTACACTTTCTATGTCCCAGAAAGGAAATGCAATTGTGACCAAGATAGTTACGATAATTAATGTCAAATTAGTGGGACTAAGAAAGAGTAAGACTGGAGAAAGGGTAATCAGAAGGGTACAGGAACCTAAGAGGAGGCGATGACAATGGTGGCCTGGAAGAGGAGCCCATACTGGAAATAACAACAATATCTAGCCTTTGTATAGTACTTTCCAATTTATGGAAAACATTAAAAACCTATTTATTTTTTTTTAAGAGACAGTGCCTCACTCTGTTGCCCAGGTTGGAGTGCAGTGGCATGATCATAAAATCGACTGCTTCCTCTACTCTCCTTTTTTGAATGTTCATCTTATCTTATGTAAAATGTAGATTTACTCAGCATTAAATGGAGCTTCGCAAGAACACAATCACAGGCCAGGCGTGGTGGTTCATACCTGTAATCCTAGCACTCTGGGAGGCCGAGGCAGGAGGATCGCTTGAGGTCAGGAGTTTGAGGCAAGCCTGATCAAGAACAAGACCCTGTCTCTAAAATAAATAAATAAATATAAAATAAAAAAAAAAAAAAGAATGCAATCATAGGCCTCAGTGCTCACCTACCCCCCCCCCCCCCCCTTTTTCTGTGTACCCTTTGACTTAGATATGGAATTCTCACATCCTTCTGGGGAGAGCCTAAGCCACAGATGCCTTGTGGTCTGCACTTTTCCCCGGGCACATCCCCAGACTTTGGCTTAATAAACGTCAACTGAGTGTCACTCTTGTTTTCAGTAACTATTTAGGTCGGAATGCAACCATGAAGGGACCTCTAAAGAGTTTGGCCTTTTCAACCTACAGCGACTCTCCTACCGGTGCCCTGGTACCCGCTAGAGCTTCTTACTGCTCCGACCGACTGGGCAGTTCACTGCGGTTCGGGCTGCTCTCTCCAGAGGGCAACTTTTCAGCTGCGATCAGAAGTTTGTTCTACCATGAATCTCCTTTAGGAGAGTTTTTCTCACTTCTGATAAATAAGTTGGGTTCTTCTGCATCTATGACGACAGAGAACAAGTTTCTTCAGCGTGGGCCCCACTGTTACATTAAAAATTGTGTGGGACTTGGCGGTCACTGCGCAGATGGGAGCTGCTCACTCACGCGCCTCCCTCCGCTTCCTCCGCAGCCATGTCTGACAAACCCGATATGGCTGAGATCGAGAAATCTGGTAAGTCGAAATTGAAGAAGACAGAAAGGCAAGAGAAAAATCCACTGCTTTCCAAAGAAACGATCGAACAGGAGAAGCAAGCAGGCAGGTGAGTCGTAATATGCACTGTACATTCCACAAGCGTTGCCTTCTTATTTTACTTCTTTTAGCTGTTTAACTTTGTAAGATGCAAAGAGGTTGGATCAAGTTTAAATGACTGTGCTGCCCCTTTCAAATCAAAGAACGGACAACTACTGACAAGAAAGGCCGCGCCTGCCTCTTCCATCTGCCTGTCTGGCTGGCAGGGAAAGAAAAGAACTTGCATGTTGGTGAAGGAAGAAGCGGGGTGGGACGACAGTGAAATCTGGAGAAAAACCAAGCTGGCCCAGGTTTCCTGCAGGCTGTAAAGTGCAGTTTAATCAGAGTGCCATTTTTCTTTTGTTCAAATGATTTTAATTATTGGAATGCACACTTTTTGAAATATGCAAATTAAAAAGTTTTAAAACGTGAAAAAACATGTATCAGGGTTTTGTCTTTAAAAAATTCTTTTTTCTTTTCTTTGCTGACTACGGTTAAGGGTATTTACCAGCTGGTCTTAAATTTTCTTTCATTACATTTAGAGTGCTCAGTATTTGTATAAATTTTATGTGATTGCTTATTTTGTTTACTCAGTTTGTTTTGATTTTGGCCCCTCTTCTGTCACATTTGACCGACTGCTAGCCCCTCTAGCGTATGGGGGCGGAACTTTCCTCTCTGAGGAACACTTGCTCCGCTCAGCCTTTCGGGGCATTCTCAAATGGCTGAGAGTCATGTGAGGGTGTCAAGAGAGGACTGCTCCAAAAGATGTGCAGCGGCTATGACCAGGCTCCCCTCTTTAAAGAACATGTCTGAGAGTGGCACATAAAGAACTGACCCTTCCTGCGCCTTGAGCCTCCGATGCCGTCAGCTTGCGGAGACACCATGGGATGGACCGACTCAGAGGGTAATGGCCCTAAGGAGCTAGGTCCATAAACAGGGCAGTTTGGGTCCTAAACACTTTCCGACTTAGTCAAATTGGAAGGGGAAATCCAAATTATGAAGAACAAGGCCTCTAAGTCTGCTAAGCAGAGTTTCCCCTTCCTATAATTTTTGGATGGAGGTCTGTGGCCAGGGCCTGTGAGGCTTTCAAGGCTAAACTCTGTTCATCTCTCACGATCACTCCATTTCGGGAACAGGTGACAGGAAGGGGAACCCCGGCAATTGTCTGTCAACCCTGGCAAAGGCTGAATTGCGTGGCATAGTTAAAGAATTTCCTGATCCCCATAAAAATCCAATTGGGTTTGCCCAAGAATTTAAACTTATTTGTAAAAGCTATGACCCAGGTCATTCAGACTTTTACCAATTGGTCCACATGTTGACATCAGAGGCCAAAGCTAAAGAATGACTAGAAAAAGGACGTAAGTCAAGCATAGCATTATCAGAAAAAAAAGAAAGAAAAAGAAAAGCACAGTAGTTAGGCATTTTAACAGATTTAACCCTCAAGGGCCCAGTAAAGCCACAACAGCCATCCGAAGCCCAGCAGACAGGCACAAGCATGCACAAGAGTGAGCAGCTGCTCTGTTAAACACCATTCCTTTAGTGTATCAAAAGGTTATAGACTAGAATAAAATCCTGCAATGCCACCAGAACCCAGATAAATTAGTTTTAGATGATTTTTCATGCACTTTGACAAGGCCTTAAAACAATATTATGGGCTGTTGGCTTATAGCCTCAAAAACAATAAAAATAACACATTATTAAATTCAGATTTCCTAAATGTTCTAAATGATGACTTAGTCATCCTTATAAAATGCCACATGACAAATTGGGCCACAGCCAGAACTAATAAACTAGGTAATGTAGCTGACCAATTCTACACTATCTAAAAAAAAAAAGGCAGCTCACAGCTCAGGTTGTGCATTTACAATTAAAACAACTGACTCCCTAAACTTCTCAGCCCCTTAGTGCTGAGGGCTTTTCTCTCCCAGTTTGTTTCTACTATAACAAACCAAGACACGCTAAATGAGAATGTCTAAAGCTAAAACAAAAACAAGAAGATAAAATCCCAAAAGACTAGGGATGCTCTGAGGAAACTGAAGGGTTTCACCTCTCCTAATACTGTACTTTGACCAACGGTCTGGGAGAGATTGCCTTAATAGGCACAGAAGCTCTTTTATCAGTCATAAATCCCACCTTATTTAGAAACCCCATTCCTTGGAGTAATGAAAAGGTTAACATGGTGCATATGTCTAACAAAATTATCTCAAGTTTCAAATCCAAACCCATTCCTACTGTTTTGTAGGATAGTGGTCCCCAACCAGGAACTGGTTTCGTGGAAGACAATTTTTCCATGAGGGGGTGGTGTTTGCTGGCTCGCCTTGTTACAGCAGGGCTGACCGGGAATAGACTGAGAGACACACTCAGAGATTTGGCAAAACAGGTTTTATACTTCACGCCGGCCGGCAATTTGGCCCAGAGGGGAATTTGCTCTCCCCAGATTCTGAGCACCAAAGAGCATTGCTGTCTTTTATACACTCTGCTTAAGGAGGAGGGGCACAGTTACAACAGGGTTAACTTTAGTGAGGCAGAGTCCTAAGCTACTTTACAGCCTGGTACACTAATTGCTACAGGTGATTTATGGGGGCGGCTGCAGGGGGTGGGGTAAGATCACAGGGGAGGAGGAGGAGGCCCAGGGAAGGATCGCAAAGGAGAAAAACCCGGTAGTGGAATTTTCTAAGAATTCCACTTTAGTGGAATTTTCCAATTTTCCACTTCAACCTGCCCCTCACCTCCTGCTGTGCAACCCCACCGGCCCCCACCACCTTCCTAAGTTTCATGGAAGACAATTTTTCCATGGACTGGGGTAGGGGGTAGGAGGGCAACAGAGCTCTGCAGCCAGTCCCTAATAGGCAGAGGACTGGATCCAGTCCACCACTCTGGGGGGGTTGGGGACCACAGCTGTAGGGTCTTACCTACCCCCACCCCCACCCAGGGCTATAAACGTAACATATTCAGTCCATCCTATGAGTTTCTAATATGCCCTGGGGCTCCTGTCAATCTTTCAGGCCAACATCTCCTCAACATCCATAATGCTCACATCTCTTTTTCATCAAAAGGAAAGTCTTTGTCTGGAATTAGAATCTTGGAATCAGGAAGAGCAAATTTTAAAATGCCCTGATAACATACCTCAATTCAGTGTTAAAAGTATTATATATTATAATGTGACTGAGAAAATGGACTGGTGAGAAAATGGGAGACCTTAGAAATAACCTGGAGGAAGTGGAACAAAGGACAAGAAGTTGTAAAACTTCTTCTGGTCTCTCCAATTTTTCTGTTAACCTTTGAAGTTGAAAAACTGCCTGAGGTTGTCCTCTCTCACCTATGATCCCAGTCAGATACCGATATGGGGAAACTACTCTCAGTCATTCCAGTCAAAGTGGAAATAACTCAAACAGACCCTCACCTAACATTAAACAATATCCATTATGACAGGAAGCTGTAGATGCAATCACTCCTATCATACAAGTGTGAACTAAAATAAAATCCTAAGCCCCCCACTGACTGAACAGACCCCCTTGGCCAAGGGGACCCCAGAGAGACCTTGAAACAGAGTTCTCAGCCATGACAGGATGTGAGGTCAGACACGCTTCATTATAGCCCTTCCCTTGCTTCATGGCCATCAGGCTTTTTTCCTAAGGGCTATATAGAAACCAATCTCCTGATCCAGATCAGCATTCTTTCCCGGATCACCAACCTTGGAGTGGTTTTAACCAGTCTAGGGAGCATGTGCTGAGAGGGTTTTCATGTCCTTGCTCACCTTTTGACACCTGAGGGCAGCCATTTTCTGAACACGGATCCCATAAAGGGGCATAAAGCTGATTGTGTGCATGGTTCTCCTTTCATAAGTACTTACCACTCCTCCTATAGCTTGTAAAATATGTATATTTGGCCATCCGCTGAGTATAAACTCCTGTTTCCATTGTCCCTGCTTTGGAGTAGGTGTTCCTGGCTTCTGGCCAGGGCTTTGCCTTCTGACCTGTTGGAATGGCCACCATGGGCTGCAATTCTTTATGAGAAATAAAGCTCTCCTTTCCAAATTTATGAACCTCCTCATTTTCTTTAGTTAACATAAGATTACCTCAAAAAGAGTCTCATTATTCCCTGCACCAGCCCTTGCACCACATTCATCTTCCCTGTAAAAAACAAAAAACAAAAAACAAAACCAAACGGGAAAAGATGGAAGTTCATACAAAACCTAAGGGCCATAAATAATCTTGTCATACCCAGACACTCAGTAGTTCCCAACTCACATACCCTTCTGTCAGCTATACCCCCTGCTAGTCAATACTTTTCTGTTGTAGATCTCTGTAGTGCCCTTGTTTTTTTTTTTTTTTTTAGCATTCTGTGGATCCAGGTAGTCAATATTTCTTTGCCTTTGCTTGGAAAGAATGAGAATATACTTGGACTGTGATGCCCCAGAGGTACATAGAGAGCCCAACCTATTTTTCTCAAATAGTAAAATCTGATCTGGAGGAATCAAACTTTTCCCAGGGCTCAACACTCATCCAATATGTGGATGGGTACTCTTTTTCTTCCAAGAGGACAGTATCTATTTACTCAAACAACTAGCTAGGACACAAAGGCCACAAAGTGCCCAAAGATAACGGCCAATGTTTCCCCCAAGTTAAGTATCTGGGGCACATCATTTTGGCTAAAGGGCTGAGCATTATATCCCCAATAGAATTAAAGGAATTCTGGCTTTCCCAAAGCCTACCACAAAAAAAAAAAAAAATCTTAGAGGGTCTTTGGGACTGGCTGGCTATTGTAGAAGCTGGATACCAAATTTTTCCCTTATGGCCCAACTTCTGTACACATACCTAAAAAATAAACAACCTGATACCATCATGTGCATTCCAGAAGGGCAATCAGCTGTACAACAAATAAAAGAAACCCTAACTAATGTGGCAGCCTTGGGACACTCTGACTACAAACTGCCTTTCTCCCTTTTTGTACATGAAATCAGAGGAAATGTGTCTAGGGTGTTAATCCAAAACATGGTGATCTTCAGAGACCTATAGGCTGTTATAGTCAACAACTAGACCCAGTGGCTCGGGGGCTGTCTCCCTGTATGAGGGTGATATCAGCCATGGCCCTTTTTTTTCAAATCTGTTGAAGAAATAGTTATGGGTTCCTCCCTTACCATTTTTGTACCACATTTTCTTGAGCCCTTCTAAATTCTCATCATATTCAGCACTTTTCTATTAATAGACTAACCTCTTACAAGGTATGGCTTCTGTCATCTCCAAATATTACCATTTCTTGCTGTAACAAACTTAACCTGGCCACTCTTTTACCAGGCCCTTCTGGCGAGACACCTGACAACTGTATCTTAGTGACTGACCAACTTCTCACCCCCGATGGACCTACAAAAAGCACCACTGGATAATGCTGAAATAAAATGGTATGTAGATTGGTCTTACTTAAAGGAAGAGGATGGAAATTTCAAAACAGGATATGCTGTGCTTTCCTTATCAGAGGTCATCCAGGCCAGCCCTCTCCCCTTGGCCAAATCAGCTCAAGCAGCCAACTTCATTGCCCTGACTCAAGCTTGTCAACGGGCAAAAGACAAGACTGCCAGTATATATACCGACAGCCACTATGCATTCGGGGTTGCTCACAATTTTGGGATGCTACGGAAAGAGAGAGGATATTTAACCTCTTCTGGGCAACCCATAAAAAATGGACAAGTGTCAGAATTGCTAGAAGCAATTCTTAAGCCAAACTTTTGGCAATTATAAAAGTCCCAGGTCATTCTAAATTAGACATCACTGAAAGTCAGGGTAATTAGTTTGCTGACTCTACAGCTGAGAGGGCAGCATTAAAGTCACCAGCCTCGATTTTGGGAATGATCACAAAACTCAAAACGCTTGAAAACATGTTAGAAGAAACCCAGAGTATAGCCCCAACAAAAGGAAAGTCTATTTGGGAGCATAAAAGAGGATGTTTCTCTCCTGAAACTAAAATATTGTATGGACCAAATGATAGGTCCATTGTCCCAATGGGAGTCAGATACCCTCTATAAGAATATATCCATAATCTGACACATTGGAGTTCAGATAATATGATATCCTGGTATAAACAATATTATGTTTCATTATGACACAAAAGGTCTATTCTCAATATGCTATCTGTTCCAAACACAACCCTGGAAGTCTCCTCCACAGGGTCCAGGATCCTTTTCTTCTTCCAGCTGGACCATTTGAGACCTGGAAGGTCAATTTTATCTAGCTGCCACCCTCTCGAGGTTACAAGTCACGTATTAGCAATGATCTGCATGTTTTCCCATTGGGGCAAGGCTTTCTCCTGCCAGTGTGCAACTGCAATGGCCATTGGGAAAATTCTGTTAGAAAAAAATATTCTATTACGGCAAATCCCCTCTGAACTTCATAGAGATAGAGAAACTCATTTTACTGGCCAGGTCATTCAAAATGTTTGGAAATTTTGGCCTGTATTTCAGTGATTCCATTGTGCCTACCACCCCGAGTGCCCAGGGATGGTAGACAGACCAATGGAATAATTAAAACACAATTGGATATGTTCATGGACACATTTCACCTCCTCTGGACCAGAGCACTCCCTTTGGTGCTACTTATGCTCTGATTTACCCCTTTTAAAAAACATCAACTATCCCCATGTGAAATTATAACAGAAAGTCCCATGTATATAAGAACTAATATAACCAACCCTATTTTTCTCAAAGGAGATATTTTACACTGTTGCGAGGGACTATTTCACCATCTTGAGAAAAACCATGTTTTGTTAAAAGATTCTTTCCACAGTGCGCTCCCAGGATATGAAATTTCTGGCCATAATCTATAACCAAGAGATTTTGTCCATTGTAAAAGATGTTTAATGAAAGACTCCCTTCAATCCAGATAGAGAGGCCCATACCAGGTACTATTGACTAATTTATGTGTGGCAAAATTAAAGAGTGTAGACCCTCGTCATAAGAAGGCACAATCTGCCAAGTGGACTGTGACCCCCACCAGAGGCCTTCGGCTCCAGTTTATTAAACAACCATGACCACTGGACCAGGTTTTACAAGAAGACAACAGCTGAGTTTTTTGTTTTTTTTTTTTTTTAACAGCTGAGTTTAAGGCAACTTAAACCCAAGACTCCAGACCAGGCTGGTATATGGATGAATGCTTATACCTATTTTCTGATAGCCATTATAATTATTGTCCTAGGGATATTAGCAATTGTTACCATCTTATTGTTAGGGTGGAAAGCCTAGTAGGTGCTCATGGCACAGGTGGAGAAAGAATTCTCACGTAGAGATTAAGATATAAAAGTAAAAAAGTTTATTTTATCCTTCTTAGAGGAGAGAGAGAGAGAGCGAGCAAAGAGTTCTGTCTTGTTTCTGTCTACAGTGTTGTTATATCATCTGTCTGCAACTGAAAGAGTGAGAATAATAATTGCCTGAAGAATGAAGAATTGCTCTGATTGAGCAGGCAGTTACATAGCCTGAATCAATTTTCAGGATTACTTTTTCCTTTTGTTGCTATAATTCAGCCTTGGTCCTCTATTTTCCTTCCTGAATTCCCACCCCTTTTATTCTATGTGAGACATGAGATGCTGGACAACATGACTTCCTAAGAATAAGACTTCCTAATGTAACAGAGGTAAAGGTCTGAAAAAGGGCAATGAAATGTTTGAGTTGTTTCTTTAAAACCCCCCACCCTTTTGGAGAATTAAAAACCTTTTCAAATCTTTTATTATCAGATTTTAGAAAGGACAAACAGAAAGCAGGTCTCCCATTCAATTTGTTTGGTTCTAAAACCAGCTTTTCCCAATTGTGCAAGCAAATGGTTATTTTAGGCATTTCAAAGGACCCCCATTTTGGCCATTGTTGCTTATGACCATGCCGTTGGGTCACTGTTGTATGACCAGTGGTTCCATGTTCCTAGACATTTATAAGAAGACACCCCATAAGTGTTGTACATAAAACCAGCTGGTGTTTAACTAACAGGAGTTGGTCACAAATGAATAACTAAGCCCCAATCTCGAATAACAGAAAACAGCTGCAATCTTAAAACCATACTCTGTAAAAGGAGGCCACTGTGTCTTCCTGAGGCAGAGGTGGAAAAACCTTGGCCTGAACCTTCTGCTGTGCAACAGAGGTCGGGGGAAGAAGACAGTTCTCTGTAGAGCTCTTACCTGAACCTCCTGTCCATTGACAGAGACCAAAGCCTTCACTCTTAAAGAAAAGAGAGGGTTTGAAAAACAGCCCAAATAAAGTCTAGACCTTCAGCCCAAGGGTGTGAGGTCTGAATTCAGTAGAACTCACCTGAAACACCCCATGGGACTTCCAAAGACGGAGAAAACACAATGGGTTTGTGCTGGTACCAAGTGCCACTTGCAGAGAGAAATACCAGGTGGTTGAAGGAGTCCCTCTAAATCCTGCTGACTTGTGCCAAATACGTTGACCTAAAAAGAAGAAGCTGAGGAAAACCTAATATAAACAGAGAGTTTATTTGGGCCAAGCTTGAAGATTGCAACCCAGGAGAGCATAAGTTCAAGTTGCCCTGAGTATAAGCTCCAGTTAGCAGCAGTTGCAAGTGGATTTTTATTTTAATTTTTTTTCAGACAGAGTCTCACTGTGTTGTCTGGGCTAGAGTGCCATGGCATCAGCCTAGCTCACAGCAACCTCAAACTCCTGAGCTCAAGCGATCTTCTTGCCTCAGCCTCCCGAACTGGGGCTACAGGCACGTGCCACTATGCCGAGCTAATTTTAAAAAATTTTTTGTAGAAACGGGGTCTCACTAATGTTGTCCAGGCTGTTCTCGAACTCCTGGGCCCAAGTGATCTTCCTACCTTGGCCTCCTACAGGCATGAGCCACCATGCTCTGCCTTTATTAACCAGGAATAATGTGACTTATTTTCCAACCTGATTCTGGTTTCAACATCACATGACAGACAGCAGACCCCCTTATTTTAACACAAGCATTCCTTTCTACTGACTCCAAGTCTTTAGACAAAGCTTAACTCTTTCAACCAGTTGCCAACTAGAGAATCCCTAAAACCTACCTATGACTTGTAAGCCTTCTTTTTCTAGATGTCCTGCCTTTCAGTGAACCAATGTATACCTTCCATGTATAGATTTATGATTCTACCTGCAATTCCTGCCTATGGACGTATAAAACCAAACTGCAACCCAAGAACCTCAGGCACACTTTCCCAGGAATTCTTGAGATTGTCTAGCTCTGGGCTGAGGTAATTCATATTCCGCTCAGAATTAACGTCTTTACATTATTTTACAGAGTTTGGTTTTTTCCCGTTAACATTAAAATGAATTAATGGTAGCTAAATAATTTCCAATGAATTCATGGTAACCACATTTTTAAAATATTTTGTTTTTGTTTTAAAACTATGACACAGTTTTATCTTTGAGGCATGAGGATTTCCAGGTGTTTGAGCATGTCAGGTATGTGATCGATGTGGGTAGGAAGTCTGCCAGGCTGTAGCAAGGACAGAAAGGATTCCATTTGCTCATGCTTTACGTGGCCTCAGTTTGTTGTCCAGCAAATCAGGAACCTAAGAAAAACAAATAAGTCATTTCCTTGTTATGAGTTTTAACTACAGATCTGTACTGTTGCCAAGAGCTTTGAAAAGGCTTTGCTTGCTCAAATCTCAAAAGGAAGACGTTTTGCTTTCCTCAAACAGAAATAATTCCAGGACCAAAATAATCTGCCAGGCTGGGGCCCAGGACCTCTGGGGATGGGAGGACTGCAGGGTCAGGCAGAGTATTAATTCCCTATTTCCTTTTCAAAATTGGGAGTGGGAGGGATATGTGGAGGAGGAAAATGCAAGATAACTACAGGTTGAATTACAAAGAAAGCAACAGTTTAACCAAGTTCTTGTATCTCTCACCACTTCCCCACTCCCATGTCCTGCCCCGGCCCTTTGGAATGTAAATATGAACTTGAAAGGAGAAAATAAATTTCTGCCTGGCCAAGGGTTTCCCCAAAGGACATGCTACAACTGTTAGGTATCTTAATGCCCCCTTTCTTTGAGTGACTATTGAGTTTTTACTCACTGAGAAACCTTGCTTGCTAGAAGTATAGACTATAAAAAACGTCAGTGTTTAAAATTATATCAGTAAGAACAAATATCCCACTCTTGCCTCTGGGTCACTTTGACACAGAAGCAGCCTTGATATACAACCCAAGTGTTGAGCTTTAGATAAGGGGTTGCTGGAAACATTTCACATCTATCTTAGCTGGATAAGGAAACAGGACCTTAGGTCCATTTTGCGGTCCAGACCTGAGGTCAACCTGTTTTCACAGAACCCGGCTTTGCCTGGAGCCTATCAAGACATTGCTTCATCCCCATATCCTATAACAATTCTCTGTTCCTTTGTTTGGTCAGATGACTCATGGGTCCCCTTGGGTGCAATCTTCATCATGGCAATAGGGCAGAAGATCTGACTTGGACCTCAGTTTTGTTCTTGATCAGCCTACGTTACTTTTTGGCTTCAGACTCTCTCCGTCGGGTTTTCTGTCCTTCACTTGTCAGAACACTTGTACAGGATGCCAGCTGGCCTGAGCCTGCACCACACTGGTGCAAGGATGAGAGTAAAGACCTGCAATGATGAGTCTAGGGAATGTGTAAAAGTTGCATGTCGGAGCCCAACCGCAGCTGGTCCTGCCGTCCTGTTGTGTGTACTCCTCGGCCTCCAGAGGCCCCTAAATGATCTGTTTTGGAGTTTCTCCTAGCAATTAGTGAAACTTCGCTAGAGTCCTCCTTTAGGCTCGCAGGTTGCTGCTGATTTTCTGGGCTGCCTCAAACACTTTGGCTTATAACTGACAGTAGGAAACAGCACCCAGAAAAACACGGATCATGCCTTAGTGATCAGAATATGGATGGGGCTTGATTGCCTCAAACTAAGACTCACCTAGGGGTACTTTTTGAAAAACAAGACTTCTTAAGAATCCCCCTGGATTCATCTTTCTGATCTTACGACCAGGCAAGCTTGGGAAACACTGATTTATACAAATGATTCGCCCTTAGGAAAATATAAAATTAAATGTGGCCAATGTAATTGCTTCCTGCTTTAAGGGATGTAACTAAGAATCCTTTTATGAAGCAAGTTTTTTCTCAGAATAAGAATGAAAAAGAATAAGCACCCCTGACTTACTAAGTTAGCATAAGTATGCCCTGGGTTTTCAAGGGCCACAGTTCCTGCAGTTTGCCTTCTACACCACAGTTACCTGTTCCTATTTCTTTACTGTCTGTACCTCCCTATCTTTCATTCCCTCCTTCTACCCAGATATATACATATACCATACAACCTGAATATTCCAGAGCAATCTTGACTCCAAGCATCCATTTACTATTCTCATAAAAATTCTTGTATTTATCAGTCCTGACAGCAGTCATTGTACCTAATTCGTCAGCAATGAAAACACATTCCCCATATGTACCCAACCTAACCCTAAAACTTTGTACCTGGAACATTAACTGGCTAACCCAAGAATTGAAAGCAAAGCAGTTTGTCGAGTGAACAGAATCTCCCCACTCCTCTCAACCCTGGCCATACTCTGTCCACGACACACTCCTTCACTCACTGGGTAGCTGCAGCAACTCTCTCTGTCTTGGTGATGTCCAGAGTCACCGCCTCCAGCCTGTCTGATGTCTGGGCCCTCAGCTGGTCGGCAACCTTCTCTGTCCTCCATGCAGCCAGCACCCTCATGCCTTGCATGTCCAGGTGTCTGGCCGCCAGGTTCCCAAAGCCTGAGTCACAGCCCATGATGAAGATGTACTTGTCTCGGAGGTGGCACACCACCTGCCTCTCCTGGTACCAGCACACAAGGTAGTACAGGCCTGTGAGGGCCGCCAACTAGCCCCATGTGGAAGGGCTCTCTCCTTCACCTCAAGAAAGAAATTCTTCTAGACTCACCTAGTCAGAGGTTGGGTTTGCCAGAGTTAGAGGCCCAGCTGTCAGGTGCCTACAATTTAGTGTCATTTGTTCTACTTTCCAGCTATTAAATTTGGTTATTATAACATTTACCAAAATGATCCCTATTATGTAATGTTGGAGGTGGCTCAGGTAAGCTGCCAAATTCTTACATTTTTTGAGGACTATTTTTTTTTAAGAGATGAATCTCATTATGTTGCCCAAGCTAGATTGTAACTCCTGGGCTCAAGTGATCCTCCTGCCTTGGCCTCTGGAGTAGCTGGGATTATAGGTACGAGCCACCACTCTTCACCCCAATGTTTGTTCTTTTATGTCTGGATTATTTCACTTAATATAATATTTTCAATGCACATCCATATGGTAGCATGTATCAGAATTTCATCCCTTTTTAAGGCTGGATGATATTCCATTATACCCATTCATCCATCAATGGGCATTTGGGTACCTTTTGGCTATTGTGAATAATGCTGTTATGAACATGGGTGTATTAATATCTGTTTGAGTCCTGGCTTTCAATTCTTTGGAGTATATACCTAGAGATGGAATTGCTAGATCATATGAGTTCTATGTTTAATTTTTTGACAAACTGCCATACCATTCCTCACAGTGGCTGAACCATTTTACCACAGATTTTTTTTTAAAAATTAAAGCAATTTCATTTTTCTTAAGTAATTAGGTGGGAAGGTTGACTATTATAAATCTGTCCAAGTTAACACATGAATTAAATGTAAACCAGTTGGATTCCTGACAAATCGATAATGATGTATGCCTGGAAGAAAAATTCTTGGAAATATAATATCAGAAGTATATTTGAAAAAGAATAACAAGGAGAAAATTGCCTTAGCAAGTGTCAAAACTCACTTTGCTGTGGTGATTAAAACTGTGTGGTACTAACACTGAGATTTACAAAATCCCCAAACAGAATCATGAGTATATGAATATATATGATAAGGATGATGTTTCAAATCATCATCTTCTTGGGATAGAATGGATTCTCACTAAATGGTATTGGGACAGTTGGCCATCTGTGCTAATGATCAAGTCAATGCCTCTAAACTCCATATTCATTCTTCATAACCTGCTCTGTGACAATGGACTGTTTAAGCATTTTCTCCCTTACAGTGATTATGATGTTAAATTAAGTTTTGCTACTAGAGGGTGACAGTGGGACATTATACAAGGGAGGGATCCATCTTCCAGATTTGTGTGTGTGTCCTTGGTGACCTCACAGCCCTTGTCCCAGGCCTTGAGCCTGCCATTGTGGCATTCCAACTCCCTCTGTGCACCTGAACTGGCATTCTGAGCTTCGTTTTCCATAGCTCTACCTGAAGTAAACTGTGCTCCTGCTCCCCTGCCAACTAGGAACGAGCTCTGGCCCAGGCGACCGAGAGAACTTCACTGTCATCTAGTAGACGACAACCATACCGTCTCCAGCCTTGTGGAGAGAGCCCTCCTCCCAAGTTTATCTTTCCTTGAGTACTCTCTCTCAGACTTAGGGTATCCTTTAGAGTTCTCTTAACCCACTAATGTTCACCCTCATGACAGCTTAATGCCTTTTTAAAAATTAAATTCTATTGAATACTAATGTGTGGTTTCTATCTCCTGATTGGATCCAGACTGATGCACCAACTAATGGAAAAGAAATTTAGAAATTCCTGTATTACACCTGTTAACCTAAACAACAACCGGAGAGAGCTTTTTAAGCTATAAATGAAGTGATATAATATTGCTTGAAGGTACACTATGACAAGTTGAAGACGTGTAAATCCTAAAGCATCCACTAAAATAACAAAACAAAGAGGTATGGCTAATAAGACAACAAAAGAGATAAAATGGAATCAGAAGAAGAGGGAAAAGGAAACAAGGAAAAGATGGGACAGGCCAGGCATGGTGGCTTATGCCTATAATCTTAGCACTTTGGGAGGCTGGGGCAGGAGGACTGCTTGAGGCCAGGAGTTCAAGCCTGGCCTGAGCAAGAGCAAGAGCTCATCTCTACAAAAAATACAAAAATGAGCAGGGTGTGGTGGAGCACACCTGTAGTCCCCACTACTTGGGAGGCCAAGGCAGGAAGATCACTTGAACACAGGAGTTTGAGGTTGCAGTGAGCTATGATGACGCTCAAAAAGAAAAAAAAAAAAAGGACAAATAGAAACAAGTAGCAAGATTATAGGTTTAAATTCAATCATATCAATAATTATATTAAATGTAAGTGTTCTAAATATTCCAATGAAAAGTCAGTGTTTGTCAGATTATATTTATTTATATATTTATTTATTTATTTGAGACAGAGTCTCGCTCCATCACCCAGGGTAGAGTGCAGTGGCATCATCATGGCTCACTGCAACCTCAAACACCTGTGCTCAAGCGATCCTTCTGCCTCAGTCTCCTGAGTAGCTGGGACTACAGGCCTGCACCCCCATGCCTGGCTAATTTTTCTGCTTTTTGTAGAGATGGAGTCTTGCTCTTGTTCAGGCTGGTCTTGAACTTCTGACCTCAAACAATCTTCCCATATTGGCCTCCCAGAGTGCTAGAATTACCGGTGAGAGCCATGGAGCCTGGCCTTCCCTCCTCTCAAAGCTCCTCAGATCCGATGAGGAAGCAGGTTATGGGTATTGTACCTTTGAGTTTTTACTTGGACATCTTCCCCAGATGCCTGGGTATATGGGGACATTTGTCTTCAGATCTCCATATGGGGACATATGCTTCCATATTTTTCCTTGACTTACACACTTTTCTTGAAACATTTTGCCTTGGGCATTCTTTGTAAAGAAGGGGTAGGATTGACTGGGTCACAGGTTCCTGCTGTTCCCTTGGTTAACACTCTCTTGCCTTGCGTTTCAGAAGACAGCTTTGTCCTTTTGGTATTCACATTGCTGCGTAGTATCTGGGAACATTAAAACATCCATTTGCCCTGACAATACACATGATGTACTCGAGGAGATTTGGAGCCAAACGTCCCCATATGGGAAGGAGAGCTATTGAGACAAGTATTTTCAGGGCTGTAAGTTCTTACTTGATACCCACAGAACAGGGATGGGGAATTCATTAATTCAAAAAATTTCTCTGAGCCCGGCAGGATTCCAGGCTCGCTCACAGCTGCTCCCTCCGGCCTCTTTCCCCTGAGGCTCAACATGCCCCCAATATGCATGAGCTCCAAGCCAGGCACTATGTGAGAATCAACTCAGTCAGTCCTCACGACCTATGATGGAAAGTACTATTCTTATTCCCTGTTTACAAATAAGGAAACTGAAGCCTGAAATGTTGAGTTATTTCCCAAGATCACTCAGTAAGCAAGTGGTAAAGCAATGAATTGAACCCTGGCAATTCACCTGGTAGCACAATAGAAATATAATGTGAGCCACAAATGCAAGCCACATAGGTAATTTTAATTTTTTTACTAGTGACACTTAAAAAAAAAAAGTAAAATAAATAAAACAAATAGGTGAATTTAATGTGGAATAGACTGAAGAATATTATCATTTCAAGGAATAATCAATATAAAAATTGCTAGTAAGATACTTTACATTCTTTTTTCTTACTAAGTCTTTGAAACCCAATGTGAACTTTACATTTATTGCACGTCAATCCTACTGGCCACATTTCTTGTACTCGGCTGCCACGTGTGACTCGCGGCTGCAGAGCCTGTGCTGAGCCCGCCACGCTGCCTCCTTGGTCACCACTCAGCCGTCAGATCCGGAACACAAGACAATCCTCTCCCTGAGCCTGCTCTCCCCCAACCCCTTCCCATACTGTTCGTTTCTTGTGTTTTCTCCTGCTTCTTTTCGTATTTATGTGTTTCCACAGTTCTAATAATTTTTCTCTGTAACAGATTGCCAATGTTTTAATAACATCATCTCTCAAGGACAGAAGAATCTGATCCCCCATTACTGCCTATGTGGAGCGCAAGGCTAAGGCACAGCCCCTGGACCACTCTTCCTTCATGTAAATACTGTTATCAGTTGGATGCGCATCCTTCCACACCTTTGCTCTTCATTCGCACACACGAACACCCATATGCTTAGAATATGTACAGTTGATTTCTTTTTACATAAAATGTATCATGTTGTCCATATTCTGCAGCATGCCTCTTGTATTCAAGTAGCTTATCAATCTACCCATTTATTATAATACATGTAGGTCTACCTTGTCCTTCGTAGCTGCTGCATAGTATTCCGTTAAATTGATATGCCATTTTTTTAGGTTGATAGATCCTTGTTTCCTATTTCTCATTATTATAAACAATGCTACAACGAACATCCTTCTAAATGCCTCCTTGTACATATATGCAAGTAATTCTCTAGTACATACCTACCAATTGAATTTCTGGTCGCATTTTAAAAATACATATTTAATAGAAAGTACATACATGAGGTTAAAAAAATAATTAAATGAAAGAGGTGTGCAATGAAAAGTAAGTCTTTCCCTCAGGACTGTCTCCCAGTTCTCCAGTTCTCTTCCCTAGAGGCAACCCCTATTGCTAGTTCCTGGGTATTTTTCTGCAGTTATCCCCTTTTAGAATAAATGCTGCTTTATGGTACATTCTATTATGTACTTTGCTTTTTTTTACATTGAAACAATCTCAAACGTACAGAAAAGTTGCAAATATAGTGTAAACATTTTTTTTCCTAAATTATTTGAGAGCAAGTTGCAGGAAGTTATCTCAGAAGCTATAGATAAAACTGGTTTCAGGTTAGGCAAGCAGTTTCAGCAGTCAGTTTTGCAGAGAATTCCATCTTGGAGTCATGTTTTGTACACTGAGTGCTTTTCTCCCCAGCCCCTCAACTCTGTTTTAGTTGGGTATGATAAGAATGACCCAATTTGTATCATCAGCTTTCACATGGGTAATACAATATTTACCTAGTTTTGCAACTGGCTCCATAAGCAAGAAAATGTTTATTTTATAGTTTGTTTTTATGTTTTCAGTTTCCAGGCCAGTGCATCACACTTGAATAGTTTAGTTGTATTTCCCATCAACAAGCACTTTCTCCTACAGAACCACAATAATGAGGTCGGGGTGTTTCTGGAGGTGAAATGAATACTGGATGAAGGGAATGAGCGTCATTACATGTTTGAGGCAGAGCGCAGGGCAGGCAAGCACAGTGAGAAATCATGCTAGTACAGTCATCCCATGATAAAAAAAATGGCAGATAAGTCCCTGCCAGGGTGGGGATTTTAGTGTTATAATAAGCTAGGGGTTAATACTGGTCATTCTTTCAGCCTTGTGAGCAGGCAGGATGCAAGCAGTAGGCTGCTCAGTGGGTCCTTGGGCACGATCTGTGGTGGGGTGTCATTTATCTTGCCTTCTACAGACAAATAGGTGGTGTAAGCCTTTGTAGTTACCTCGTGGCTGCGAGGAGGATCTGCTGTTTCTGGGAAAGAAACTCAAAGAGGAATGGATCAGTCCAACAGAAAGTTACAAAGCTCTTGTCCGTAAATCTTAATGGCCAATGATTTAATCAATCATGCCTACATAATGAAGCTTCCATAAAAACCCAAAAAACCCAAAAGGACTGAGTTCTGGGAGCTTTCAAATAACCAAACACGTGTTGTTGCCTGAAGGGTGTTCCAAAGAGGGCATGGAAGCTCTGAGCCCCTTCCCACCAGCCTCACCATATGCATCTCTTCCATCTGGCTGTTCGTCTGTATCCTTTGTAACATCCTTCGTAATAGACAGGTAAACATAAGTGTTTCCCTGAGTTTTGTGAGCCATCCTAGTAAATTAAGCCTGAGAAGGGGGTAATGAGAGCTCCAATTTATAGCCGATCTGTCAGAAGTGTAGGTGACAACCTGTTACTTGTGATTGGCGTCAGAAGTGGGGGCAGTCTTGTGGGACTGAGCCCTCAACCTGTGGGACCTGATGCTATCTCCAGGTAGATAGTGTTGGAATTGAATTAGAGGACAACCCAGCTGCGTCCTCTGGAGACTCTGCTAGAGAGTTGGTTGTTGTCGATGGGGGCAAATTTTCACACATTTGGGGTCACAGAAGTATGCTGTGTTGATTGAGTGGTAAGAGACAGTGTTTTTTTCCTCTCTCTATCCTTATATCTCCCTTTCCATATTTCTTACTCCCATCGCAGTGAGCACTCTGGTTTCCTAAGATTTGCCTGTTTGAGCAAAACCCCTGCATATAACCAGCCAAGTTCCCATTGCCCCGCTTGTGTGCATATTTCCTTCACACCCCACTTGGGCTCCGACACCTCACGCCGGACAGCTTTCCTGCATGGACTCCCTGTCAACCTGCTTGCGCTCTGACCGTTCTGACTGCTGCCACGCACTGCTCCCTCCCCGCCGCAGGCAGTTACCTTGTTTTAGAACTGAATTATTCAGGAATGGGCTGGTAGAGAAAAAGAGAAGTGAACTTTGCTTTGTAGAAGTGTCATTTTATTATTAATTTAAAAATCACGATATTTTAAAATTATGTTTAAAATTGGAATATTACAGATAAAACCGAAGCCTCTTGTGATCATGATCCCCTGTTCTGCTCTGCTTACTCTTTCTCTGGAAGTAACCCACTGTTACTAGTTTGATGTGTAGCCTTCTAAACTTAAAAAAAATTATATATGTTCCCAAAGGAAAAAAAATACGTATTAATCTTTTAAATTTTACCCTCCATTTTAGGAAAGGCCATTAAGACCAGAACACTTAGAATCTGATGGGAAGTCTCCTCCTCCTTGAACGAGGCTTACCTGGAATATTATGATTCTTTTGGTTGTCAGAGACAGAAATTCAACTCAAGGTGGCTTAGGCAAAAAGAGAATGTATTGGCTCATATAATCGGGAAGTTCAAGGTACAGGAACACTGGGAAAACAGCAAGGACACAGACCACATAACCACGTGCATCTAGGTTAGGTCAGTGCAGCTGCGCCTGGAGCAGTGGGAGTGAAAACAGCAGGAATAGCAAGATATCCACTCCCTGGCTTTATACAGTGAAGGGAGAATGTGATAGGCATCTATGAAGGAGAGATTTTGCAAATTCTAGCTAGGATATGCCAGAACAGGTTTTTGGTTTGCTAAATTGAGCATTGTGCAATTCTAGGTGACAGTTTGAAGAGCTGGATTCCCAGCTTTGTCCCAAGGCATTCCAGGGAGGCCAGCATGGAGAACAGTGGATGAAACTCTAAAGGTTCAACATCTTGGTACATAGTATTCTGTTCAAAGAGAAAACATTTAAGGAAGAAAATGTCCAGGTAGATTCAGGACCTTAAACTGTATGATTAGTAAACTGTTCCTCTCCATCCTGTGGTTCTACTCTCTCTGTGTTGATGTCATTCTCAGTCAAGCTCTCTCCTTGAGTTGGTCAAAATGGCCAGTAGTTAGGCCTGTATTCTACCAGCATTGCTGTTGAGAGGAAGGTAAACTCTAAAATTATTCATCTGTTTTTTGAACATTGTTTTTTAACGTATTTTTTCTGTCTTCTTAATTTTTACATTTCTAACTGTATTGTATATTTACTGTGTCTAATTAGGTGGAGCTTCCTTTTTATTAATAACCATGTCTTCATTTTGGCTGAATTTTTTCTCCTACTTTACAATTTTTATAGTTCTGTGGATTTAATAAGTATTATTTATCATTTTGTTTTATTTATTATAATTGTGATCAGCATGCTAAACTTTCTTTTAAATTTTTTTTATTTCAGCATATTACAGGAGTACAAATGTTTAGGTTACGTATATTGCCCTTGCCCCACCCGAGTCAGAGCTTCAAGCGTGTCCATTCCCCAGACAGTGTGCACCACACCCGTTAGGTGTGAATATACCCATCCCCTCCTCCCCTCCCACCTGCCCGACACCCGATGAATGTTATTATTATACATGCACTTAAGTGTTGGTCAGTTAATACCAATTTGATGGTGAGTACATGTGGTGCTTGTTTTTCTATTCTTGGGATACTTCACTTAGTAGAATGGGTTCCAGCTCTATCCAGGAGCATGCTAAACTTTGACTTTTATATAAACTTGTAAAATATAATCTTTTCTATTTAATTTTCCCTCGTTTTATAAGTAATTTACCATTTTAATTTTACTTTCTTTTCTCTTTATTGTTCAAGTATTTCTATACATTTTATAATTCCTTTTCTTCTTTTTTTTTCAAAATGGGGTCTCACTATGTCTCTCAGGCTGGTCTCAAACTCTTGCATTCAGTGACCCTCCTGCTTCAGCCTCCTGAGTAGCTAGGATTATAGGTGTGAAGCTCCACAGCCAGCTCATTTAAAAATTTCTTAATCTTTTATTTGTTGGTGTTGAGCAATCTCATTTACTTTTAATTAATTTTATTTATTTATTGTTAAACAATAGTTCTGTTTTTCTTCCTCCATAATATACCTGAGAGATATAAAACATTCCCTTCAGTAACATTGGCTCCTTATACTGGAGGAAACGTGGGTTTCAGTGTCCAAACAGGAATGCTTTTGAAAGAGAAAGGGAACACTATTGATAATTATGCCAGGACAACAAGTATAAACCAGGATTGTTCCAGGCAAACACTGATAACATCTCTATATAGTTATACAATGACAGTTCTGCCCACAGGGTTTCCCTGCCTGCATTTTCCAAGCTGACTCTACACAAATGCTTCACTTTAATCTCTACTGCAGCCACGGGTTGCAATAATTGATCTGAGCCAGTTGACTCTCTTATGAATTCCGCTCATGTGGCATTAACTTGTACTATAAACCAGACTCCTTTATCCCAGGCAACTGGCTAATCTTACTATCCTTTGGCTCACTAGAGCGAGGGTTGTTCATTTAGCGTCATCAAAATCAATTTGCAGCTATAATCCCTTAATCCTAAATGACATAAAGCTAATAGCTGCATCGTCACAGTTCTAGCAGGTTTCCTGGAACATACTCCCTCCTATCCTTTGCACCAAATGACCAAATCCCAATCTGTGAATTTTTCTTCTGAGGTTTAATATCTCGGACCTGGAAGAGATTTGGATATGAGAGAAAAGATGACCTATTTTCAAGGCAGTAGGTGCTTCTTTCTAATTCTTTGAAGTCAAAGTGTTGGCAAAGGCAAGGGTGAATTGACCACTCTAATCTCTGTCAATATAAGTTACTTGCCTGCATGCTGCAACAGGAACGAATTCTTTCTTTTTAAAATTTGGTTCCCAATAAAATGGATAAATTATACATCACTTTACACTGTTCGAACTAGAGGAGGATAAAAAAAGCAGTAAGTGGCCGGGCGTGGTGGCTCACGCCTGTAATCCTAGCACTCTGGGAGGCCGAGGCAGGCGGATTTGTTTGAGCTCAGGAGTTCGAGACCAGCCTGAGCAAGAGCGAGACCCCGTCTCTACTAAAAATAGAAAGAAATTAGCCAGACAGCTAAAAATATATAGAAAAAATTAGCTGGGCATGGTGGCACATGCCTGTAGTCCCAGTGACTCAGGAGGCTGAGGCAGTAGGATCGCTTGAGCCCAGGAGTTTGAGGTTGCTGTGAGCTAGGCTCACGCCACGGCACTCACTCTAGCCAGGGGCAACAGAGTGAGACTGTCTCAGAAAAAAAAAAAGCAATAAGTAATGGCAGTGTAACCACACCAGACCATCCTGGCTCGACTTTTATGTAACAAAGTTGCGAGTTGTTTTTCAGTTGCCAGGGACCCCCAGGTTGAAGGTCACATAACCCAAGCATGCCCAGATGAACCAAGCGTGCAACCATGGGCAGAACTTATGGGCTCAGGCTGAGAAGTGGGGACTGAATTAAGAAGTAGACAATGCATGGCAGAATCCAGGATCCAATCAAATCAAGCCCTGACATCATCAAAAGGCATGGTCCAGTCAGGGCACGCCTCCTAGCATCGCCTCATTGCAAGATCCAATCAGATCACACCTCATTAGCCTAAGCTTATAAAACCTGACCCAGCCCCCCACAACTTAGGGAGACAGATTTAAGAATTTCCACCTGTTTCCTTGCCGGTTGACTTATAATAAAGCTTTTCTTTTCTCAAGGGCCAGTCCACGGTATTGGCTTCTGTGCACATTGAGCAGTGAGCCCATTGGTTGCTCAGTAACAGCGGCTTTAGAAGAAAGTCAATTTTAGGTGATAAGGACATCAAAAACTAAGCAAATAAAAAACACAATTATTTACTCTAGAGAAGATAAGATGTGCTGGGAATCAAAAATAATTATTTACATAGTCGTCAATCTATCCAAATTTCGTCATAACTAAATTGGAAGGATGTGGGGTGAGTGGTAATGAAACAGGTTAAAGTCTTATCCTCCATGGTGAGAAGCAATGGAAACTATCCAGATCAAAACCAAGCAATACAAAAGCATGTTATTTAGATATATGGAGGTAAATGCCAAAAGGATTGGCTAAAAGAATCCCAAGTGGTGTCTTCCATGGAGCAGAAAATGGACGGAGAGAGGAGAAGGGGTACTGCAGGTTTTCACAGCAGCCCTTATAGAACTATTCTTCTGTCTGTGTGCCCATACAATGTTTGTAAAAATAAAAACCACAAATGAAAATGGAATGAGATAAAGAGAAGAGTTCCCTTATTTCTTTAAGGTCTTCTGTTGCAAACACCTAAGACAGTGGTTTGGAAGAAATATCAAAATTATAAGGAAGAAGGAAAAAAATCACAAGCATCTCACTACTCAAAGATAATTGCTGTTAAGATTTCAGCGAAGACTCAGTATATTTCCTCCCAGTTGAATATTTAACCCAGCACATTTCTGTTGCATCTCAAGAGTCAATTGAATGGAATAAACACAAGCAGAGCACTTACTATGTGCCAGGTACTGTGTTAGGTTTTGAGGGTGGGGAACCTGAGGCCTTGGGGCCACATGTGGCCCTCTGGATCCTTGAGTGCGGCCTTTTGACTGAATACAAATTTTACAGAATAAATCCCTTTTTTTTTTTTTTTTTTTTGAGACAGAGTCTCACTCTGTTGCCCTGGCTAGAGTGAGTGCCGTGGCGTTAGCCTAGCTCACAGCAACCTCAAACTCCTGGGCTCAAGTGATCCTCCTGCCTCAGCCTCCCAAGTAGCTGGGACTACAGGCATGCGCCACCATGCCCGGCTAATTTTTTCTATATATATATATTTTTAGTTTTCCAGATAATTTCTTTCTATTTTTTAGTGGAGACGGGGTCTCGCTCTTGTTCAGGCTGGTCTCGAACTCCTGAGCTCAAACAATCCGCCTGTCTCGGCCTCCCAGAGTGCTAGGATTACAGGCGTGAGCCACCGCGCCCGGCCTAAATCCTTTTAATATAGTAACTTGCCCTCATTTCTTTCTTATTAACAAACCAACATTGTACTTACTGAATTTAATCCTTGCAGCCCCAGAAGTTCTAAAAAGAAAAGAAACTTTGCCAAGGCCAGTAATATGCTTTTCTTTCTTTCTTTTTTTAGAGACAGGGTCTCACTTTGATGTCTGGGCTGGAATGCAGTGGTGTGATTACAGCTTACTGCAACCTCGAACTCCTGGGCTTAAATGATCCTCTTGCCTCGGCCTCCCTAGTAGCTGGGACTACAGGCACATGCTACTGTGCCTGGCTAATTTTTCAATATTTTGTGGAGATGGGGCCTCACTATGTTGCCCAGGCTGGTCTTGAACTCCTGGCCTCAAGCAATCCTCCTGCCTCAGCCTCCCAAAGTGCAAGGATTACAGGCATAAGCCACCATGCCTGGCCCAGTAACGTGCTTTCAAAGTGATATACGTGGCAGGCTAAACAGAAATTTAAAATTTAATTTTTATTATATGCTTACCTCATGTAAGATCTTACAGGCCTTGACTTTGGCTGACATGACTGGTGTGGCTTCAGTATAAAGGCTGGGGCTCTACAGTTACCTCGTGATCCCAGATGGTTGATTTCTTCTAGTTTTATAATCCCAATAAGAAAAATCAAATTCTGTATACTTTAAGCCCAATTTGGATCAAGAAAGCCATAATTTCTTTTCTTATGCCAATCTGACAAAGGAAAAAAATTAAGCAAGGAAAACAGGTGAAAAAATGCTTCGCATCAGAGCTGTTTGTTGGGCACCAGGCTCTCAAATCCACTTAGTTCTGCAGTTACAGTCTGCTGTGCAGGTGGGAGATGGTAGCATCGCACGGCAGTTTAGTGTCTGTCTTTGAAGCCTGCCCAGCCAGATTGGAACCCTAGCTCTCCTCTCACTTGGATCCTCATCTGTAGAATTGGCATGTTAATAATAGCAAGGGGTTCTTAAGGAGGATTAAATGAGTTAGTCTTTACAATGCACATTACCAGTGTCTGGCACCTAATGGGGATATGTAAGCATTTCCTGAATAATAAAAATAAACCCTGTCTGAATGGACTCAAATATAACTTTATGCCCATTAGTATCACAAATGGTTATAGACTTAAGAGTTAACTAACAAGTCCTTACATTCTTTATGTCAGCTACTTAACAAGCTGATTGGTTTTCTCTTTCCCATGTAATTCATGAGAAATAAGATACTACACAATTATTATTATGTGGTAAATATTCTATCACACAATAATGATGTAATAGCAAACACTTATGTAGCACTTACTATGTATCAGACACAGTTCTAATCAATGTGCATCGTCTCATTTAATCTTTACAATAATTCATTTTAAAGTTAAGGAAATCAAGGCACAGAGAAGTAAGTTACTTGCCCAAGGTTATATATTTGGTAGGTGGTGGAGCTAGGATTCATTCCTAGGCAAACTGGCTCCAGAGTTCATATGCCTTCCCAGGACCCTGTGCTGCCCCTCAGAGAGCATGCTCTGTCAGGAATAACATGCAACTTCAACTTCTACTGATCTTGTATTTACTCTGGATAGAAACCTGTTATTCCTCAAGCCTCATCAAGATTCGTCTTCTCATACGATGGCATTTCTGCTGGCCACACAACCACCACCTTCTTCTCTTTCTGAACTTTTCTTTCCACTTCCATCAAAATTCGTTTTATTCCACGGAAAGGTCAGAATCTGCTAATTCTAAATTCTGTATCCACCATGCTCATAGTCAAAGTTTAGCTAAGGAAAATTCACTAAAAATCAGGAGACAGGGAATTGGCCCACACGCATATCTTACCACTGCTACAGCCTACAAACAACTAGTAACTGAGAAAACCACCACACTTAGGATATCTATAACCAAGGCATCCATCCAGAACCTAAACCACCATTAAAGCACCCACAAGCAAAGCCAAAGTTTCTTACCCAACATATGCTACAGTCTCAACCATGTGAGTGGGTGGTGGGAGGAGGAAGCCCCATCTAAACAAAAGAAAATGAAAAAGTAAGAAGGAACAGCTGCTCCAGATGAGAAGGAATCAGTGAAAGAACTCTGGAAGTATGAAAAATCAGAGTGAAAGGTCATCCTCAAAAGGGAACACCAGCTCATTAGCAATGGATCCCAACCAAAATGAAAATATTGAAATGACAGATAAAGAATTCCAAATATGGATTGTAAGGAAGCCCAATGAAATCCAAGAGAAAATGGAAAACTAACTCAAGGAAACCAGAAAAACAATTCAGGAAATGAATGAAAAATTCACTAAAGAAATTGACATATTAAAAACCCAAATATTAATAGAACTTAAGGAAATGAAAAATTCATTTAATGAAATACAAAACACAGTGGAAAGTTTTAAGAATAGACTAGACCAGTCAGAAGAAAGAATCTCAGAGCTCGAAGACAACTCTGTTGAATTAACTCAGTGAGTCAAAAATAAAGAACAGGCCAGGCACGGTGGCTCACACCTGTAATCCTAGCACTCTGGGAGGCCGAGGCGGGTGGATCGTTCTGAGCTCAGGAGTTTGAGACCAGCCTGAGGAAGAGCGAGACCCCGCCTCTACTAATATTAGAAAGAAATTAATCGGCCAACTAAAAATATATATAGAAAAAAAAATTAGCCAGGCATGGTGGCACATACCTGTAGTCCCAGCTACTTGGGAGGCTGAGGCAGAAGGATCACCTGAGCCCAGGAGTTTGAGGTTGCTGTGAGCTAGGCTGACACCATGGCACTCACTCTAGCCCGGCCAAAAGAGTGAGACTCTGTCTCAAAAAAAAAAAAAGAACAGGGAATTAAGAGGAATAAACAAAGCCTACAAGAAATGTAGATTATGTAAAATGGCCAAATATAAGAATCGTAGGCATCCCTGAGGGTGAAGAAGAAAATGCATAAGGGCTGGAAAATCTATTTGAGGGAATAATTGAGGAAAATTTCCCTGGTCTTGCTAGAGATTTAGATATCCAGGTACAAGAATCTCAATGAACACCCAGGAGATTCATTGCAAAGAGGCAATCACCAAGACACATAGTTATCACACTGGCCAAAGTCAACATGAAAGAGGAATTCCTGAGAGCCTTGAGGTGAAAACATCAAGTAACTTACAAAGGAAAGCCCATCAGGCTAACTGCAGACTTCTCAACTGAGACTTTACAAGCCAGAAGAGATTGGGGCCCCATCTTCAGTCTTTTTAAATAGAACAGCTGCCAGCCTAGAATTTTGTATCCTGCAAAACTAAGTTTCATATATGAAGGAGAAATAAAGACTTTTCCAGATAAGCAAATACTGAGGGAATTTATCAAGACCAAACCTGTCCTTCAGGAAATACTCGGAACTACTTTATACATGGATCAGCACAATAGATACCCACCAGTATAAAACCACACAAAAGCTAAAGCTTGGAACAGCATGCCACATGTCAATTCTATCGATTAACATGAACAGTCTGAATGCCCCACTCAAGAGACATAGGCTGGCTGAATGGATGAAAAAATATAACCCAAGTATCTGCTATCTCCAGGAAACACATCTAACCCACAAGGACTCAAGGTGAAGGGATGGGAAAAAAATATTCCAGGAAAATGGAAACCAAAAGAAAGCAGGTGTAGCCATTCTCATATCAGATAACATTAACTTTAAATCAACAAGAGGAAAGAAAGAAAAAGATGGTCATTATACAATGGTAAAGGGAGCGATTCAACAAGGCATAACAATCCTAAATATTTATGCACCTAACACAGGAGCACCCAGATTCATAAAGCAAACCCTACTAGATCTAAGCAAAGAGATAAACAGCAGTATCATAGTTGCTAGGGATTTCAACACCTCACTGACAGAACACGGTAGATCATCCAAGCAGAAAATAAATAAACACTGGACTTAAACAGGACTCTAGAACAAATGGGCCTAACAGACATTTACCCAAAAACTACTGAATATACATTCTTTTCATCAGCACATGCAACATTCTCTAAGACTGATCATATCTTAAACCACAAAAGTTGTCTCAACAAATTTTAAAAAATAGAGATCATATCATGTATCTTTTCAGACCACAGTGGAATGAAACTAGAAATCAACTCCAAGGGAAGCAATTCTACACAAAGTCATGAAAATTAAACAAACTGCTGCTGTACAGTTATTGAGTCAATAATGAAATTATAATGGAAATCAAAAGATTCCTTGAACTGAATGGCAAAGGAGACACAAGCTACCAAAATCTATGGGATTCAGCAAAAGCATTCCTAAGGGGAAAATTCACAGCTTAAATGCCTACATCAGAAAGATCACAAATTAACAATCTAATGACATGTCTCAAGGAACTAGAAAAGGAAGAGCAAACCAAACCCAAAGCCAGCAGAAGAAAAGAAATAATTAAAGTCAGAACTAAATGAAATGGAAAACAACACAAAACAAAAATACAAAGGATCAATGAAACAAAAAGTTGTTTCTTTGAAAAGAGAAACAAAATTGATAGACCTCTTCCTAGATTTCACAGACCTAGAAAAAATAATTCTATATTTCATTTGGAACCAGAAAAGATCTTGAATAACAAAGCAATCTTAAGCAAAAGAACAAATCTGGAGGCGTCACATTACTAGTCTTCAAATTATATTACAAGGCTACAGTAACCAAAATAGCATGGCACTGGCACAAAAATAGAGACATAGGCCAATGGAACAGAACAGAGAGAACCCAGATATGAAACCATCCACATACACCCAACTGATCTTTGCCAAAGCAGATAACAATGTACATTGGGGAAAAGAAGCCCTATTCAATAAGCAGTGCTGGGAAAATTGGATAGCTACATGCAGAAGAATGAAACAGGATCCATATCTCTCACCACTCAGAAAAATTAATTCAAGATGGATAAAAGACTTAAATGCAAGACATGAAACCATAAGAATTCTAGATGAAAATGTGGAAAAAACTCTTCTAGACTTGGCCTAGGCAAAGAATTTATGAAGAAGACCCCAATGGCAATCATGGCGGCAACAAAAATAAATAAATGGGACTTGATTAAATTAAAAAGCTTCTGCACAGCTAAGGAAATAATCAACAGAGCAAAGAGACAACCTACAGAATGGGAGAAAATATTCACAAGCTATACATCTGATAAATGGCTAATAACTAGAATCTGCAAAGAACTCAAACAAATCAGCAATAAATAGACAAACAACCTTATTAAAAAGTGGTCAAAAGATATGAACAGAAGCTTCTTAAAAGAAGATAGACAATCGCTTCTTGGCCTTTTGGCTAAGATCAAGTGTAATATCTGTTCTTTTCAGTTTAATATCAAGAAGATAGACAAATGGCCAATAAACATATGAAAAAATGCTCAACATCACTAATCATCAGGGAAATACAAATTAAAGTGACAATGAGATATCGCTTTACCCCAGTTAGAATGGCTTTTATTAAAACAATAGATGCTGATATGGATGCAGAGAGAAAGGAATGCTTATGCACTATTGGTGGGACTGCAAATTAGTACAGCCTCTATGAAAACAGTATGGAGATTCCACAGAGAACTAAAAGTAGACCTACCATTTGATCCAGCAATCCTACTACTGGGTATTTACCCAAAGGAAAAGAAGCTATTTTATCAAAAAGATACCTGCACATGAATGTTTATTGTAGCACAATTTACAATTGCAAAGATGTGGAATCAACCCAAGTGCCCATCAATTTATGAGCGGATTAACAAAATGTGATATATGTATATTATGGAATACTATGCAGCCACGAAGAAGGATGAATTAAGGCCGTTTGCAACAATTTGAATGGAACTGCAGACTGTTATCCTAAGTGAAGTATCTCAAGAATGGAAAAACAAAGACCACATGTACTCACTGTTAAATTGGAACTAACCAAAGAGCACATGTGTACACAGAGGTAAGTAAAACTGAGAGGAAATCAAGCAAGGGGAGAGTGGAGGAGGGGGTGGGTGAAAACCTACCTAACAGGTACAATGAATACTATCTGGGTAATGGGCACACTTATAACCTTGACTCAAGCATAAAAAAGTTGATACTCAAAAACATTTGTACCCCTGTAATATTTTGAAATAAATAAATAAGAAAAAAAAAAGTAAATTCACTAAAAATCAGAAGGTTAACTGGATAATTTGGACCCTATCAGTGGACTCTGATTTAAACCTAGTTAATTTCCAGTGATTATTTATTCAAGTAACTTTAACATGTTGTACTTATCCTGCTGCTTTATTTGTCTTGGCCAAAGGCAATTTCAAAAATCTGTTGTCACTAAAATGGCCTTAGAATTATTTTCTTAGAATCAGACATAGGCTTAATAGATGTCATTTGAATATCAATAAAAACTGTGGCATTACTGATAGGAAGAACAGGAAAAGAATTTAGCTTAGATGTAACTAGAAATGATCTGTTGGATCCAATCGGTTGGTGAGGCCACCTGGATGGGACTTGCAGGCTTAGATCAGACGTGAGAATTAGGGCCACCTACTCCAATGGAGGGATAGTGTGAGACCCCCTTATCTGGCACAGGGATATGAAAAGAGACTTCTAGTAACACTTGTCCCCATTGTTGTGAGAAAACTCACCTGAGATGTCTGTGGCTGTAAATATTCTTATCCTAACCAAAATCTCAGGTCTATATGCAACCTTAACCACAGTAGAGGGCAATGTCAGATTACTTGGAATGAAACAATTTCCTCGTTTTGTAGGTAAATGTCCTTGGAGATTTAGAATATAGAGATGGTGAAGTACAGAAACAGTCAAGTAAACCAAACCTTGAATTATTATTATTTTGAATTAAATTTGGGAATAATCTATAGATATATAATATTTTGAGTATTTAAAACATGTAAGAGAATTTGGCATATTATGAACAATTTTATATATTAGACTATCGAACAGATTCGCTTTCCAATTTCAATTTTTAAATGTATAATGAGTGAGCATTTGATTATATTTGTGATTTTAAGAAAATCATGCTATATTAATAGATCGTATTAGAAAGTTTAAGATAAACTGGCTTTGCCATGTTTATATGTTGTATTACTTGATTTATAAGGCTTAAAGTTTTTTTATCAGTCACATAATTGATGTACTTTAAAAGAAAGTTAAACATGTTATATTTATGAACACAGTTTAAATTTTTCAAGGGAGTTTAATTAACAGAATGAAATATTAATTGAAGTCCCCTTTAAGAAATTGGTAAAAATTTGCTAATTTTTAAGAAGAAAATAAAATCTATGAAATGAATAAATTATTAAAGAAAAATAATGTTTTAAATTACAACTTAAACAAATCAGACATTAATTTTAATAATCAAAGTAGCTCTGGAAAATACCCTGCTCAAGGACACACATATACATACATGCGAGCACACGCACGTGCACACACACACACAAAACCTC
>RJWJ010018146.1:0-32001 GCA_004363605.1 Indri indri
GTGGCAGCGGCCAAGGAGGAGGAAGATAATGATAATGGTGATGAGACTCAATTTCTTCATCTTTATTTATTTTTATTTTTTTGAGATAAAATCTCACTCTGTCACCCCAGTTAGAGTACAGTGGCATCATCATAGCTCAAAGCAACCTCAAACTCCTGGGCTCAAGCAATCTTCTTGCCTCAGCCTCCCAAGTAGCTGGGACTACAGTCGTGCACCACCACCCTTGGCTAATTTTTTCTATTTTTCATAGAGATGGGGGTCTTGCTCTTGCTTGGGCTGGTCTTGAACTGCTGAGCTCAAGCAATCCTCCCACCTTGGCCTCCCAGAGTGCTAGGATTACAGGCGTGAGCCACCGCACCCAGCCAATTTCGTTACTAGTGGAGAGAAAAATAGATACAAGCAGCATCTCCCTAATAGATTATTGAAACTATTAAAAAAAGAAAAATCAAGGCACTTTGCACAATGCCTGGCACATACTGGATGCTCAATAAATGTCTTTTATGAGAACATCAATGTGGATGATGATGGCAATGTATCATTACTTCAACGGATATACATCATAGTGAATAAGACAATTATATACTCTGTCCCAGTAGTTTACATTTCGCTGGGGAGATGAAAAACAACAGGGGAGGAATGCATAAGGAAATAATAACGGACTGTGAAAAGCACTACAAAGGAACAATTAACAGTAAGGTAGGACAGGGTAACTAGGAGAGGGTGACTTAGTCAGAACGGAGGTCCCCATAAGAAGGTAGTGTTTGAGCTGTGATCTGGGTCAGGAGTCAGCCGTGAGCAGAGGTGTGGGAAGAGAATTCCAGACATGGGGAGCTGCCCAAGCAAAAGTCTTGAGACTGGAAATTGTGTAGTGTGTTTGAGGAAAAGGCGAGAGCCAGCATTGATAGAGCCTAGTGAATAAAGGTAGAATGTGACCAAACTAGAAAGGTGAAGGCAAGCCAAACCCACAGTGGTCTGCAGGGTGCGGTGAGGAGATTTTAGTGTAGTCTAAGGAACACCGAAGCCTCTTGAGAGTTTTAATTTCTATGAAGGTGCAACCTGTTAACGAGATCACACTGGGTGAGAAGAGATTACAGAAAAGTGAGACTGGAAGAGAGAACAGTGAGGAGGTTATAGGACTGGTCCAGGTAACAGGTGAGAACAGCTGGAATTAGGGTGAGGGGAGTCCGGATGGAGAGAAATGCACATATTTGAAATACACTTTGGAGGTTGAACTGTTACGGATTTAATGTAAGATACAAGAAAAAGGGGCTTAAGGTTGAGGATTAGGTTTAATATACTGTAACGCTGAAGCCATATTCATTAAAGCAAACCCTGTTTACTTACTTTGACAGTATTTATATGTATTATAAAGGTGAATGATAAATATTCCTTCTTATCCAATGCTAACTTAATTGTGAATATTTGTTTTCTGGGTGATTTTTTTAAATAACTTACAAGGTTGACATTTTTCATAGTCTTTGGTAAGGTATAAATAATGATAGTATGCTTCCTAAGCTCCCTTAAGAAAGCCAGATATTTTTAGCTCAAGTTATTTTTCTTAAACAATAATAGCTTACATTTAGATAATGTTTCATATGTACCAGATGCTGGTCCAGGCCCAAACCACTAGGTTATAGAGCCCACCCCAACCCCCAAACCTCATTCTCCTTCTCTCACTACTATCGCTCTAATCCCACCTCCACAACTTTGGTTCAGTGATCCTATACGCTACAATAAATCCTACTGCCTCGATTAAATTCCACTATCTATCCTCAGAGTCACCTCTAGTAGTGCTTCTTTATCACAGTGATTTTTTTTTCCTCTACCTTGAGTCTTCCTAAAATGTCAGGAGATGTCAAGAACCATTAAACTCAGTCAAAACATCAAACTTATGGCATAAGATCTGAATAAAACTCACTATGCTGAGTTTGAGTAATCAAAGAGGAAACATGTCAACATTAATAACTATAGCAACGTATTAATGACAATAGTGATAATGATGCTACTTATGGAGCATCTGCTGTATTTTAGGCAGTGACTTGGAGTTGCCCTGAACGTGGACTATTTCACTGAGTCTCATCTTGATAACAACTTTGCAGGTTAAATGTAATGGGCCAATTTTACAGACAAAGCTAAGAGACTGAGTAATGTGTTCATGGCCCCTCACCCAGGAACACCCTCAACTTTAAACTAGAGTAGGTCAGAGGCATAGAGAGGGACACAGGTGGCAGAAGGAAGAGGTGTGGATAGAATGGAAGATGAGAGTCAGAATCATACAAATGCTCCTGATTTTAGGGGCAACACTGATAAACAAATTGTCCATAAAACCCAGGGGACTTGCAGTGGAAGTGATTTCTTCCTCTGCTTTTTCATGGGAATGAGGAGGCAGTGAAGACAAAAACATACTCACTGATCTTTTCCTGGGGCAAGAATTTCATGTATTATTAGTTTATTGTTGTTTTAAAAATCAAACAAATCTCTCCTCACTCTAGCTTTCTGCATATATATATATATATATATATGCGCACACACACACACACAAAATGACCCAGTGTAGTCTTAATTCCCAAGGTATTTTCTAAGCTAAATTACCATTCTAAAGAAGAAACACAATGTTATTTGAACAACTCCCACTTCTATCTGGCTAACCATCCTTTCAAAAATCGCACACACACACACACACACACTCACACACAATGCCCTAGCTCATTTAAAATTTCTTTTGTTTTCATGCACTGTAAATTGGTGGTAAAGTGTTATTACCGAATTTTAGGCAGTCAGATTCACTAACTACTTTTAGAATGTCAGTAATAACATACCAAGGGAAAATTGAATTATATAATTTAATCACTTGGACTAATTATTTTCTTTGCTGGTCCTCTAAAGAAGTAATGGATGAAAACTCGCAAATATCACATTTATTTTTCTTAGCAGGAGGGAAGCACTGCGCTGTGATTAAAATGGCGTCATGTTGCTTCTTACAGAATATATAATGGGTCTGAGCTGCAAGAACAAAAAATCGTCTACACCTATTAACTGTGGTAAAAATTTCCTTTTAATTGGGTAGGCAATTTCCGTAGAAATGTGTACAGTAAGTTGCTACATATAAGCCAAACTGGTGTGGCTTTACTGCTGATATTGAAGATGCTTCACCTATAGCACTCCGTTAGCCTCCAAATATGGAAAAACAAATGGGTTTAACTCTAGAGCCTCTGCTAATTGAACACACCATATCCCAAATATTAGCCTGTTAGAAATTCTGTGAAGTCCTATAGTATGTACCTGTTTAACTCTGTTTAATCAAGCATAATTCAAATTGAGGTGACCATAGAGGGTTGTTTGTTTTTTGTTTGTTTTTGCTAGGAATATCTAATAATAAAAAACAATTTAGTTGAATGAGAATTCTTTTTTTTTTTTTTTTTTTGGCTTAAGAAAAGAGAGACTTCATTAGCTTATATAATTGGAAAGTCCAAGAGTAAATCTCACTTCAAGTATGGTTGGCTTCAGGGTGTAAGCAGTGTATTTTATTTATTTGTTTACTTTTTTGATTAGAGTTATTGGGGTATAATTTATGTAGGGTAAAATCTACCCCTTTAGTATACAATTCAGTGAGTTTTCACAAACACACACAGTCATGTAACCACCACCATAATCAAGATGTAGAGCATTTCCCTTACCCACCTAAATTCTTCTTGCCCCTTTGTAGTCAGCTTCTACCGCTACCCTCAGCTCCTGACAACCACTAAATCTCTTTTCAGTACCTATAGTTTTATTTTTTTATTTCAGAATATTATGGGGGTACAAATCTTTTGGTTACATAAATTGCCTTTGCACTGCCAGAGTCACGGCTACAAGCATGTCAATCCCCCAAACAGCACACACTGCAGCTGTAAGGTGTGATTTAACCCATCCCCTCTTCCCCCCTCCCAGCTGCCCAACACCCCATGGAAGTTACTTCCGCGTGTGCATATGTGTTGATCGATTAATGGTGGACTAGCCTTTTCACTAGGTGTCTCTTGGTTGTATAGTTGCTGTATCTTTAACTTTGTCCATTTTATTCATACTGAATTTTCACCCATAATGTGCTTCACCAGGAATAACTACCAAAATAATTCTACTGCAATTTAGGACATTTTGTCATGTCTTAATTTTAGCACAGTTAAAACTTTATTCATAGTAATAGCTTTTCTCAACAACAAGAATATAAATTAAATAAGAAAGAAGGCTTAGAGTATGAGAATTGTGTACAAAGATTTTTTTTTTTGGTGGTGGGGTGTTACAAAACGTTGTCCTTGCCTGACCTCATATGGAAGAAGAGGCCAGCTAACTCTCTGAGGTCTTTTCAACATGGGTACTAATCCTAACTCTAAGGGCTCTGCCCTCATGATCAAATCACCTCCAAAAGACCCTACCCTCCTAATATCATCACCTTTGGGGCTAGAACTTCAATATGTGAACTTTAGGGGACAGAAACCATAGCAAATATAATGTGATTTTTTTTTAAATTTTCATATACTGAAACTCAACATTCAGGATGAAAGTCCAAATCCAATTCTCAGAGAGAAAAATCTACATTTCTTATGTATTTCTTAAATGCTTAATCCATATCAAGTAGTATTGAAGACATTGGGGACATGAAAATGACTAAGATAAAAGTCCTCCCTCGAGAAGCTAATCTGGGTTATATGTGATTACAGATCACTGTATGGATTTCTATGGAAACTGCCTTCTACATGTGGTAAGTGTTAACAGTGGAATTAACAAGGAATTATGGAAGTGTGGGCAGAGACGGGGTTACTGCATACGGTGCCAGATCTAATGCTCAAGACGGTGCATACATGGCACAGTGTCAGTTTAAGAAGTCAACAATGCATGACAAAATGTACCTCACTGCACACACATATGACCACGAAAATTCAATATTAAAAAGAAAAATAATCCAATTAAAAAATGAGAAAAGGACCTGAAATACAAATCAAAACCACAATGAGATACCAACTCACACCCAATAAGATGGCTAGAACCAAAAAGTTAGCTAATAACAAGTGTTAGCAAGGATATACAGAAAGAGAAACACTCGTACTGCTGGTGGGAATATAAAACGGTATAAAAACAATCTGGTAGTCCCTCAAATTACTAAACATAGAGTTATCATATAACCTAGATATTTCACTCCTCTGGTGATTCCCTGCTTTAATATAACAGATTTTTATAAAAATGAGTCTACATCATTTTATGTAAAGTTACTGAAATGAGTATACCTAGATACATTGAATAATAAATCAGAAAAAAAAAATCCTTAGAAAGGATATAAAGAAAGGTCATATTTTGCTCACTAGTCTTTGAAAATTGGCAAGCATAACTGATACTAAGTCTTGCTGACCTTGATTAAAACCCTCCTGTCTAATGTAGTTTGAGTCTCATCACAGAGTGAAATTCCTTCTGGGATCATGTGCAGTCCTGGTACTTCAGGGCAACTTTGGCATGTGATGCCCTTTTGGGCAGCTTTCTCCCACCGTCAGCACCTCTCTTCCTTCTGAGCCACAGATTGTCAATCTACCTTGCTTAGACTGTCAGGGATAATTAAAATCGTATCCTTAGATTGCCTTTTCAGTGCTCTGAATTAGTACAGCCTTTGCCTTTCCCTCTGGGGCTTCTACTTCCTCCCTCGTCTGTCTGAGAAAGAAAATAATAGATTCATAACCATTTCAAGGATCAATGTAAAACACTGTCTACAGTGTTTTCTTTAGTGGAGGGAGAAAGAGAGTAGAGGGAGGGCCCTGCATGCAGTAGACCCTCAAATAAATATTTGTGTAATGAATAAACAAATTCTAATAGCAATTCAACTTGTATTTCCATTACTAGCTCTGATTGCCAATTGAAATATCAAATCATTGTATTACTAATAGCCTGACTGTACAATTTTCCTTTTTCTAAGACACACGCACACACACACACACACACACATATATGTATATTCAACAGAATCTTTCAAACATCATTTTGGACAGAACTTTTGTATACTTTTATGACAACCATTGTCTCAGTTGAGACAAGTAACTAAGAAATCTACACAGTAATGGAGAAAAGTGACTAATAGACGATTTTTAATTTTTTTTATTTAATTCTGCCTTACACTATATACTAATATACTATATTTGGGATCATGTCCTTGTACAGAGACACACTCGTGCACACACACATACACACGACCTCTTAACTCGGTTCAATATGACCCATTTGGTAATTACTCTGTGAAGGATAATCAATATAAACTTACCCAAGGCATTACTTTTATGACTATGATCATTAAAGGTGTATGACTGAGGGGGTCCCTGCTAATAAGGACAATTACAGATATATGTAAAATTTAAGGACTGCTACTTAGGCAGAGGCAGTGATGTTGTAAATTGAAGAGAACTCCATTCAAACCAAGAGTTATACATTGTAATAAAAGATAAATATTATTTTAATTAATATACTTTATTATAACTACTTCACATTTATGGCAAAGAACCTAAACCTAAAACCCAATGTGGGTGATCCTTCGGCAAGCTAAACAGGAAGAGACCGAACACCCAATTCCGAGGTGGATGTGCTATTTACTCTCCAAATATACGGATGGGCCAATTCTCCACTGGGCTAATTGTACATGCTCAGAAAATAGCAAACAATATCACATATGCTTCAGTAAAAAATTACAAAACTAAAGCATATGCAAAGAAATAAAAACATAAAAAGCCGTATCAATTTTGAATTATCATGTTTCCTTTCATTACCAGATACATCTGAGAGTTGATGGTGTGTGAAGATACACATACTTGTGCATAGTAAATTGAATTCATAGAGCATATCTAAGATTTGATTAGAAAAGAAAAATACAATTTCTTCAGTTAATGATATATTTACTCTTAAAATGCAGATAGATCGTTTATAAATATAGGATCTGAACTGTAAATCATATCTTATACTTAGTAATAATTAAATGAAGAGATGATGATAATGAAAAAAGTAGTATGAAGAGACATCAAAGTATAAGGATCTTAGAACTGCATAAAACCTATTGTGTAAACAGCGAAATGATGTTTGATGCATTGCTATTGTGAGTGGTGTGTTTTTTCACACTCCTGGAAATCTAAGATTGTGCTACCAATATGTAAGAAACGTTAATATTTCTCCATTGTTGCTCATTTCTTTATAAAACCGACCAAACAATCTTTTTTAATAGTATATAATGCAGACAACAATTACTTGTTCTGTGGTTATGTTAATCTACCTGGGCTACCATAATGAAATATCACCTATTCGGTGGCTTAAACAACAGAAATGTATTTTTTTTTTTAATAGTTCTGAAGACTGGGAAGCCCAAAACTAGGTGCCAGTAGGGTTGGCCTCCACAAGGCCTCTCTCCTTGGCTCGCAGATGGCCCCTCCACTGTGTGCAAGAGTGGAGAGAGAGAGTGTTCTGGTGTCTCTTGCTTTTCTTATAGAGACATCATTCCTGCTGGATAGGGCTCCCCCCATTATGACATCATTTAAACTGAATTATCCTTAAAATCCTTTCTTCAAATACAGGCACATTGGGGCTTAAGGCTTCAACATATGAATTTTCAGAGTATACAGTTCACTCCATAGCAGTGATCTATGAAAAAAACATGAATCTCAATGGAAAATTTATAAAATGTTTTGATAGAAAGTTAGGTGACTTATGTTTTATGCACATTCAATTATATTTCTTATGTTTAAACTCAGATGACCCAGAGAATAAACCAAGAGTTTGAATGATCAAGAAGAAAAAGACTTGGCTTCTGCTTTTAAGTTTCTCCCTATTTAGCTGGAAAGAAAACATGAACAGCAAAGTGTAGAATCACAAAAGAAAGTAAAATATATATATATATATATATTATATATATATATATATATATAATGCTTCGCAAATGGATATCATCCTTTTCCCACAGAAGGATGTCTGTATTTCTAGAGCTTACTGCCAAAGAAATTTCTACGTATCATTAGGACATTGTAATATTGATCCCTCCAACATTCACAAGAACTATGTAGGGACCAATTATTGCTACCTATTATATATTTTATGGATGACAAAAATTGAGTATGCAAAGAGTACATGGGAATATTTTAATATCTGTAGCATTTGTAGCATTTTTTTGTTTGTTTGTTTGCTTGACGTCTCATGAGGGCTAGAAGAATATCTTATATTTCCTTATTTCCCAGAGCACCCAAAGCTGTGCTTTGCTATTTTGGAATTCTTTTCTGATTCTTCTGATACCCACAGTCACCAAATCCTATAAGAAAGTAATTATCATTCTTTTTCAAATGAAGGAACTGAGGATTAGAGGTTTACATACCTGGCTAAGGTTAAGCAGAAGCAAGCTATAATCGAAAATCTTTCCATATCTTTGCATTGTCCTTGAGAAATCTAACCACATTAGCAAAATACCAAAGACCTGCATGGATTTGCCAGTCCAGCATCAGACCCCTTGGTACCCACAATCTTCAGTCACATCAACTCTTTTCCCCTTCCCCATTCCTTGCTCATCTCCAATCCTTTGCACACTTACTTCCTTCTGCCAGAAAGCTCTCCTCTGGCCCCTCACCACCCCCACTCCTATTCTCCCATCTTTATGAAAGTCTTTATTTATGGTCTCCCTCCCCATTTCCCAATAGTTCTTTGGCTTTTTTAGCAATCACCTGCTTCTCATCTGTTTCCTTAACTAGTCTTAAAGTCTGGATCTGTGTCCTGGATCTATGCCCAAAGACTACTTGGTGAAATGCTTAATACACAAAAGGTACTCAACATTTGGTTGCTGGTTTACTACTAACACTGTGGTTCAGTTGTATATCTGGGACTAGAAACTGTTTTTGGTTAGCTCACTACATATCCAGCCATAGTTTTAATTTTTCAAAGTACTCTCAGAAGAAAGTAAGCTATTAATGTAGACTTTTCTATCCTACTATGTTACAAAATGATAGTTTTTAAAAGAGATGTTTAACTTCCCCCCTATATCTTAATCTGTTCTCTTCTTATTTACAGAATCAGAATACTGTTTGATGGTTGAGATAATCATACGCATTTGAAAGAAAATTAGAATGGGTTTTGAAGAGAAAATTTCCTAGAAATAGAAAATATGTGTGTATCGTGTATTTATATATGTACCACATATATGTATGCATATGTATATATACAAATATGCATGTCTATATCAATATTAAACACATTAAAATACAATTGAATATTTTGAATTCATGCCACCAGGCTTAAAGAACTTATCTATATAAGGTAGACATGCTCAGGTCTGTAGGAAGAACCATACTTAACTAATTCCTAGAGGGTGATTCATGGGTCTTTGTCCCTTAGGGAGAAGACTCAGGGAGGGCCAACACCTGCCTCGAAGAGCAGCTTCTTTTCAGAGGTGTTTTCATGTGAGAAGTCGAAGCCTAAGCACCATTTGAAGTGGTACATGCCACTCATGGAGCGCAAGACATGAAAAACTCTTAGATTCGGTTTTAAATTTTCAATTTGGTGCATAAGGCTGACCTAGAAGACTTATGTGTACCCTACAAAACTAGTTTGTGCCAACTCTAGCCAACATTTCTCTGGAATTTTGATAAGAGAAATAATTGAAAATATCTACATACAAAGGTCAACTTTCAGTATTAGATTGTTTAAGTTGCTGCAGACTGCTTTAAAGGGGATCCCAGGATTCTTTCTGGAAAGTTCAAAAATATTGTAATTTTCTCCCCAAGGTTAGACTTAATGGATTCTACTGAAGAGTCCTTTCTCAGTGAACTTTCCACCCATCTCTGTCTGTGTACAAGGACATAGCATCGTGCTTGTCTGCAATCAGGTACTTTATTGGTTAAATATCAAATACCTTTTTAAAGTGATCATTTCTGCTTTGATTCAGACACTGGATCAACCTAGACCTAAGGCAGAGGCAAATCTCCCAAATGTGTATTGAAATCTGTCTCTCTATGGGTGCAGAGCTGTGTGTAAGTTGGGTGGATAGAGGAGAGGATTGGTTATATGTTCCCGATTAAAATCAGATTATGATCCTTGTGCCAGAAGACTGGACATTTTGAAAATAAAAATGGAAAAAATACCATTCTTGAGTTCTTTTTAAAAAAATTCTAAAAAATGATAATATAGCTAGTTATGACACTAGCAATTAAAATGAAATAAAAGCTGGCAACAATATTCAGAAACCCTTCCTCTGCATTTCCTCCTACACACATTGCGTTGGTCCTGGTCATCTATAAGTGTGGCAACAACCAACTCTTCATATCTTTCCAGATTCCATGAGTCCATGCAATATGTAAAAAGCAGCTTATTCATAAGTCAATAGGAAAATTGATTTTATAAATTTGTAATAATTCGACAAGCTCATGGAAGTTAGGCTTCAAACCTTTTTGTAGCCTTCCCAGAGCCTCTTACAGTACTTGTGGCCAAAAGACACCCATTGTTACTTTATTGATATTTATTCCAATAAGTCAGCAACAGTACCATAAATGATTGTTGTTAAGAAAATATCGGAAAACTTATTTACATTTTATTCATTGCAAACAAGGTTGTCTTTAATCTTGTCTAATGTAAACTTCCTTAATGGTTTAACGATTACGGAATTTTCAATTTTTATTTTATGAGAAGGTGATTCAAATGCCAGGCTTCAAATTCTATTTAATGTATATTCACTCTGAAATTGCTGAGAAGGGCAACATTTCTTTTTATCTTGCTGTATGTAAAATGACAGCCTACTTGAAAAGTCTGTTCATTCATGAAGATTCACATTCATATCAAGTTTAAGCACAAGAAAGGATTACAACTTGAAAGGCAAAACAAGAGTCTGCTAAAATGCATGATTAAAATTTTATAAGCACAAACTTGGATTTCTTATGGGATTTTATCTTATGAAGAATACCAATATGTTTCAATTCTTAAAAATTATGAGAAATAAATTTGAATAATATTGATAATGAAGTTCTTTTCTCCTCCTCTTCCTCTTTAAAAAAGGTAATAAATTCTATTTTCCCTGTAACCTCAGTCCTGCAGGATGATCCTAACTTTATATCATAATAGCCAAAGACTAAATCAAATATTTTATTATATAAATATTCACTTTTAGAGCCCACATAGAATAGTTAAAACAGTATACCAACCATCTCATGAATGAAATTAAGCCTCTACAATAGTTATAAATCACATAAAATCTGTGGGAAACCTTTAAAAAAAAGCATATCCAGTTACCAAATAATTCCTTCAAAATAAAAATGAAGGAACAAACACCAAGACCACCCAAATTTAAGACATAAACATAGATCTATGTTTTAGAAAATTAATAATGCTTCTAATTTACACATATAACATGTAATCTATATCCAGAGTTATTGAAATAGCATGGTTTGTTTAAAATAAAAATGTAAGTCTAATGGCAGCAAAGCCAGAAACCATGAAGAAAAAGATTTGGTGCCATATACAAAATGAAAAAAAAAAAAAAAATACACAGCACACACAATATAGTTCTTATTCTTTCTATATAAAGAGTTCCTTCAAATCAACACAATAAAGATAAATGTTTCAATAAAGGCATAAAGTTTCAAAGAAGATTAATAGCAAACTTACAAAATGGAAAATGCATATCCAGAAAAACCATAAGAAGAAATCTTAATTTAATAGGAATGTAAATTCTTACAAGACTTCATTTTATGAAATTGTTAGATGTGCAAATATTGTGGGAGAAAATGTACTGTTTTGGAGAAAGGCAAATTTTTGCACTGCTGGATAATAAAGCGTAGACCTGGGACTCTTGGGTCAGACTGTCTGGATTTGAGTCTGGATCCTCCTTTGGGATAGTTACTTATCTTTCTGTGCTGAAATGTCCTCATTTGTCACATGAGGTTGATAATAATAACTAAGGTTGGGGTAGGGATGGTGAATGCTTCTTCTCTAATAATGTTTTCTTCCCTGGAGACGGGGCTCCTCTAAAAGACTGACCTCATCACCCCCTCCTCAACCTGCACCATTTCTTGGGTTGGGGGAGGCTAGATCAGGATAAATGACACAAATGACTTAGTCAGCTTGGAAGTTGAAGGAGCTCTCTTCACCTGCTGTTCTCTCTTGGGAACACATCTAACCAAAGAGAGCAAGCCCTCTCCATTGCCATCAGCCACCATCCAGTGGGACAAGACCTGAACCTGAGGGACCTCCTGCTAAGATCTATCCTGCCAGTGACCAAATGGGCATGTCTCTGTCGTACAGATACAAACCACATGCTCAATGGCAGCTTTAAAAAAAAAAAAAAAAGAAAGAAAGAAAAAGATGATATTTGAGCCACCCTATGCCTTACTCTTTTTCTTATTTCTCAATTGCTATAGAACTAGAACAAACAGGAGTATTGCTATAATACCCTGAAATAAAAATTAAAAAAAAAAAAAAAATTGCTATTTAATGGGCTCCACCTACACACCTCTCGGAGAAGATATTGTGAAGAGGAATGTCTCACATTTTTTGAACTGTGTAAATGCTGTTTCTCATATATCTATGTGTATATCTGTCATATATACACCTACACATACACATAGACACATGCATGAGTGTATATGTATATATGTGCATGTTTATATATGTATACATAAGTAGATTATATTACATATTAGTTTTACTAATTTATGTTATTGTCAATATTATTTATGTTATTGTCAATATTATTATGTTGAAAATGTTTCTTATGTAATATAAAAATACTGGTCAAGACTCATTAGAAGTGATAGAGACTAATCCCCTGGCATCAGAAAGAATCAAAGAGGTATCCCAGTGTGATGTAACCACAAAACTTTATGTGGGCATACATGCTTCAATCAGACATGAGGAATTTATGGAATAAAACATGCCAAACTACTAAAATTATTCACTTCAGGGGGATATAAATGCCTGAAGTGGGAAAATTATTAATTTTTTCCTTGTGCATCTTTGGATGGTTTTATATATATATCAAACAATATATAATTATTTTATAATAATTTATATAATTCACTAAAAAAAGAATGCCAATATGTGTGCACATACATATATCCATACATATGTATCTTGGTTAATTGACTTTATCCTCAGAAATCAGTATTTACATACATTTGGCTCAGATACCAACAAAACATTACATGTCAAAATGTTGTGTGTTAATTTGATATAAAATTCGACTTCATGCATTTGCAAGCTAAGGTTTACCAATGATCAGTATAAATTCTAGCTTATTCCATAACCATATTTGCCTTTTTATTACTACTACACAGTACGAGATAATTTCTATGACAGCCATTCTGCGTTACTGTACTTTGACATTACAAATGTAAAAGTTCTCTATTTTCTTTGTTTTACCAAAATATAAAGTATGATTAAATTAAATTGTTGCCATTTAAAAGGCAGCTGATATTTTAGTTAGAATAATACTACCTCTAAATCCAAAGAATTTAAGTCTTTTGCCCATTCTTAGTTTGATATCTATGGTTTGATCAAAGAACAAGCAACTCTATTCCCTAACCCATTATATACATTATTACCCTGTCCACAAATGAAAGTGTTTTTTGAATAAACTGTAAAGACAAAAAACAAAATGGATATCTTAATAATATTATGATATAATTAGCAGATATAACAGCGTATAACTTAACATTTCTGCTTAATAACTTTGAAGTAGCCTCTTATTTTTCCTGAATTCTTTAAAATGCAAAAATGTTTACTCCAAAGGAAAAAAAATTATAAAACTAATAACCAATTTTTTTGTTGTTACAGGAAAAAAGCAATTGAAATCCAGATGTCAAGGCACTTTCTCCAACTACATGATTCAAATGAAACTGGTTCAAAGAAATCTAGAGTAAATGATAAAATATATATTTGAGTACTTACCGTATATAATAATTATTAATTTGCAATGATATGAGGGTTACCCCGCCTTTCAGAATAAGATGAACCATTCATGCCCTGTAAGTTTCTTTAAATTATATTCTTGGTACAAGTTTTCCTTACATGTATTTGATTTTAGCAGTTCACTTTCAATATAACGCTTACAGTATTTCTATATTAGTAAAACCATCTTACCAACATAGTGAATTTAATGTCAGAGACTCTGTCATCTCAAATAGCATCTGCCTTTTCCCCTAAAGAGCACATTTTTTGTATAATTCCATCATTTTTTCCTTGTTTATTTTTCCCAGATATTTTGGAACCTCCCATTTGTTACAACATACCTGTCCATTAACAATTTTTGGTACTTTTCAATTGTATCACTAAAATAATTAGACCGAAGAGTAATATATCTGGATTTTAATCAATACGTAAGCATTCAAACATTGCAATTACCCCCTATACGATTAATCAAAGCAGAGCAAGGCCATGTGTGAAGTATTCGGATTTCACATTAATTTCACATTAATAAACACAGGAAGCAATTTAGTGATGAGCATTTAAAATGTCATAGTGATATATTTTGCAGGATACAGTGTCAACTCATCTCTAGCCGTTAACTTACCCAAGACCGTGAGCTCTGCCGAGGCACTAATATTCTCATTTTTATAGGTGACAACACAGGTGTAAGTTCCACTGTCATCATCTGTCACATTGGAGATAAGCAAATTGCTTCCACCCAATAAAGAATACTTTTTAGACCTGTAAGACATGGGGCATATGTAATTACAGAGTAAATTAAATGGCACGTATATTAGGCGAGGTACTCAGAACTTTAAATGAACTCCACAAAAACTCAAATTACGAAATTAGAAAGAAATTCTATATTATAGGGGCTTGATAACATCTTACTTATTGATCAAAAATTAATTCAAGGTAAACTACTACCATTGGAAGGTTATGTGCAGTAATCAAAGAAATGAAGATCAAACTTGGAACTAACTCTAGTGCTAAAAAGTAACTTACAGATAATCTAGTCCAATTCTCTCATTTTTGACTTAAGAACCTCAATGAAGTGGTTCCCCAGGGTGGACATCAATGTCCTGTGTTCTCACTTCCAATTTACTGATCTTTGTACAAAGGCATATTTTATACTGCACTGAGTGCTTGGCTATATCCAGGGAACACATCATGACCTGCTGAAGCTATACCTGAATTTCTTGTATGATTTAATATTCTGAGAAATATTGTGATACCATACTATGTATTGCTGTTATCCAAATAAATATTTAAGGCAGATGAAATTTAAAGATGAATTTATGACCTGTGGATTTACCTATCATAAAAAATAAATGTGTTAAAAAGGAGTGCACCAGTCCTGAAAATCAATGAAATTAATTTCTTAAGTAAGATCCATTTAATCAAAAAGTACTCCATTCTATTAAGAACTTACTTTCTAACTGTACCTTATTATTAATATTCCTGCAATTCAAAGCCAGCCAAGTTCCCCTGTCTTGCCTTAAATATTTGTTATAGCTGGGATGGAGAGAGAGATAATTGGAGCTAAAAGAAATTGCTCACACCCCGTAACGACATGCTACATATTTGAACTTAGAAAATTTTGGTTTCTTTTTTATCTCCAGCTTCACCGAAGTATAATTAGCAAATAAAAATAACATATATTTACAATGTATAATGTGATGTTTTGGTATATATATTCATTGAGAAATAATTATCACAATCAAGCTAATTATCATATCCATCATCTCACGTAGTTATCTTTTCTCTGTGTGTGGTAAGAATATTTAAAATTGATCCTCTCCTTAAACCACTTCCTCAGGATGAAATTCTCTAAAATATCTTTACTGAAGGTGGGCAGGACCATCTCAACAGCAACCCTGGCTTTCTCATTTTTTTTTTTTTTTTTCAGAATTGGTCTCATGGATTTCAACTCTTTCCTTCATCCCCTTATTTCATAGCCACATGGCTTTCATACAGTATATCATGCCAAGGAATGTGGAAAAATATTCAATCATTATTTAATAATTCTTGTATTTCTGGGTATTTATATCAAATTAGAGAAAAATAAACAGTATCATATACTTCGCAAAAGTCTTAAATGTATAATACCTGAGTTGGATGACTTCCTCGCCCCGTAACCAGGTAAAGCTCGGCGGAGGATAACCAGAAACGCAACACTCCAGGACTGCATCTTTCCCTTCAATGGCTACTACATTGGATGGTCTTTGCAGAAAATACAGCTGCCTGTGCAGCCCTGGATCTGTGGAGGAATAAACACAAGATCATACAATTTATGAAAAAATACTGCAAAGATAAATGATATAGCTCAAACCATTTTTTTTCTTAACAAGACACAAGATGACAGAAAGAAAGAAAAATAGAAAGATGCCAATGAAATTTATGAATAAACTCCTAAAAGAGGTTTTCCATCCCCAGTTTCTAGGATTATGATATTAGAATATTCTTAGCTGTTGATGACATCATGGTATAAAACAAAGAGCATAAGCTTGAGGTGATAAGTCACTCATGGGCTACAGACCTTGTTTACTTATCATCACTGGAGAACAAGACAATATTATCAGTAACTTTTCTAAGTAAATGTTATCATCCAAAACTTCTTGATATGTTCTCTTTGCCCACCACTCACATCTATTCTACTTTCTTCTGCTTTGTTTATTGCATCTGTGGCTTAGGAAATAAGGTAAACAAACATATTAGAATTGTGTTAAATACTATGTAGGTACTGAGGATTAGAATATCCAGGTACTGAGAGAATATCTGATTTCTTAAAAAGGAAGTTATGTTTGTATAACTAAAGTTTACTTGTTTTAAAACAAGTCTGGCTGTGGCTAAGCTTTTTGCTTATTTTTAATTTTTTAACAACATTCTAGAGAGTGAATTTGCTCCTAGACCTGAGACCCTGGGCGAATACAGTGCTCTGTATCCTACTTCATCTGATGCATTCAATAGTCTATATATCCAGCTTATTCATTTTCATTAGCAGGTAATTGAAACAATGTCTATACAACCTATGAAGCCTTTTGATTCAAACTTAGAACTCATTTGATGTAAAGTTGCTAGAAGTACATCAGGAGGAATAAGCAAAAAATTTACAATTCATAATGTCCTAAACACAGCACAGGGTTCACTTTTCAGGAAAGCTCCCTGAGAGTAAAGAGTTTCTCTCCCTCTTGTTATATAAATCCAACTCATAACGCCTGGGGTCACTCCAGCACCAGTCTTATGGTTAGGTAAACCTGGACATTTTCCCATCCTTGGAAATATCCTCTGACTTGACCTGTTGACTAAAATTCTATCACTCCAAGTTTATTTGTTTAAGATAAGATGCTGTGTTTTCAGATCCCCGTTACAATCCCCATCCCTCTAGGTAGGGTTTAATTAAGGCTGTTTTCAACCTAATGTGTTAAATGGAATTAGCCTGTAATTTGTCATTTTTCAAATTCAAAGCAAAATCCTCGTGCAAAGAAAAGGAGGCAATGTAATCTAAAAAACTAGGCTTGGGATGAACGGAGATTGCTGAGGGAGATTAGATCCAAATGGGTCATAACATGGGCGGCTGGTGATCAGAGAGGAAGTGAGGTGGGAGGGGGTCTCGGACACATTATAACATTGTCTTAATCTTCCTTGGTCTGACCTAACGACACACAGGTGGATCGTAGGGTAATAAAATAACACCAATTCTCAAGCTAATAGTTGGGAGAGTAATTGTTATTTTAAGTATTCTTTGTGTGGAGAAAGAAATTCACATTTTCTCATTCTTCCCACATCTGTCTGGTTGTTCCGGCAACAAAAATAAATACTCTTCACAATGAAAATATTGAAAGCATTTTCCAAATGTGTAATCCTTATTATACCAATATTGTAGAAAAATGTCTCAAAACTTGAAAATTGCTGTTGGTATGTTTCATTTTTCTTCTTCAAAGTGACTTTTTAAATGCAACAAAAATGGTTTGAAAGATAATGTGGTTAAAAATAAATTTCCTGAAATGGACAAGTTCCCAAAAATGTGCATTTACAAATAGCTATCTTTATGAAAAAGGCCTATCTATGCAATGATTTACTTTCACCACCTGCCCCTCAGCAGACATGTTTCTACTACATACACTACACAACTCTATTCCTTAATAGCACCAGTGGAAAACATTCACTAAGATCTACTTAATTTAATCTTCCAACTAAAAGAAAATTTACCTGGGACCGATATATAATGCTACTTATTTGCACAAGGAAGAGATGACATTTCAACTCAAACTATTATACTTTCTTTTGTCAGAAAAACAAATCATGTAATACCCAAAATGGTAATTTTTAAAATATTTTATTTTTTAATGTTAATTTACCAAAAAAAAAGAAAAATGAAAAGACAGTTCAGAGAGTTCCCATATATCAGGTCTCCACCTCCTGCAATGCAGTTTCCCCGTTCTAAATCTGACATTAATGTGGTATATTTGTAATAATTAATAAATACTGATACATTATTAACTAAAGGCCATAGTTAACATGAAGGTTAATTTTTTATAATTCTATAGGCTTTGACAAATGAATGTCATGTATCCACATTACAGTATAATACAGAATAATTTCACCACCTTAAAAATACCCTGAGCTTTACCTATTCATTTCTCCTACACTAACCCTACCTCAAACTCCAGACAACCACTGATACTTTACTGTTTCTATAGTTGTGCCTTTTCCAGAATGTCATATCATTGAAATGATACAGAATATAGCCTTTTCAGAATGGCTTTTTTCACTTAGTAATATACATCTAAGATTCCTCTATGTGTTTTTGTGGCTTGATAGCTTATTTATTTTTATTGCTGGATAATAATCCATTGTCTAGATGTACCACAGTTTATTTATCTATTCACGTATTGAAGAACACCTTGGTGACTTCCAGTTTTAGGTGATTATGAACAAATCTGCTATTAACATCCAAATGCAGATTTTTATCTAAATATAAATATTCTAACTTATTTGAGTAAGTACTTTAGAGTGCAAATGCTAGATCGTATGGTAAAACTATGTTTAGCTTTGCAAGAAACTGCCAAACTGTCTTCCAAAGTGGGTGCACAAATTTTCATTTCCACCAGCAATGAATAAGCTTCTGTTACTCCACATCCTTGCCAGCATTTGGTGTTGTCATTTTTTGGATTTTAGACATTCTAATAGGTATATAAACGTGTATCATTTGTTTTAAATTGCAATTCCCTAATGACGTTTGATGTCGTGCACATTTTATATGTTTACTTTCCATCTGTGTGTCTTCTTTGATGAGGTGTCTGTTAAGATCTTTTTCTATTATTGGTTTGTTTGCTTTCTTATCATTGAGTTTCAAGAGATTATTGTATATTTTAGATTCAAGTCCTTGATTAGATGCGTGTTTTGCAAATGTTTTTTCAGTCTTTGGCTTTTTTTTTTTCATTCACTTAACATTATCCTTTGCAGAACACAATATTTTAATTTTAATAAAGTCCAATTTGTCCAATTCTCCCTTCACGTATAATTTTTTTTAGGTATTATGTCTAAAGATGCACTGTCAGACCCAAGTTTACCTAGATTTTCTTCTATGCTATCTCCTAGAATTTTATAGTTTTGTGTTCCATATTTAGGTTAATGATTTATTGTGAGCTGACCTTTGTGAAAGGTGTAAGATTTGTGTCTAGATAGAATTCTAGGTGGTTTTTATTTTCATCTTTGGATTTTTCTGTGTTTTCTAAAGATTTTTAAACGATGTATAGTATTTTTAGAGTGAAAAAATACTCTAAACTCTAATATTGCAAAGTGTACAGTGCTGCAAATTGCACAATTGTACAAGGAACAAAAATTATAAAAGATAAAATTTAAAACTTTAAATTTGACACACATTTAAAAGCAAATGAAAAATTTTCCTCTAACCTCTGTAATAGTATAGATGACATAAAGCTCTGGGAGGTATGGACTTGAGATTCTAGGCTGTGACTCTTGTTGACTAAATTGGTTTTATTGGAACTGTGATGGAATTAGTAATTACTGATAAAAAATCATTCATGTTCTCACTATATGGGCACTGATTATTCAGATCCTAATAGAACATGAAGATATTTTTTCAGGAATTAACTGAGCCTAGTATAATTACAGGAAAAGGCATCAGAATACAAGTTTGTAATGTTCTATTTCATAACCTGGGTGATGGGTACACACACAGTCATTTCCTTTTATTCTTTAAACTGTACACACACTTCATATACTTTTATTTAATATATATATATATACACACCATATTTTAAAATAAAACTGGGAGGAAAATGCAAGTGTGAATCCTCAAAAACAATCTGGCAATAGATTTACAATCAAACCAGTAAAAATTGATTTTTTTTCTAACGTCAAATTTTGATATTAAAAACTACAAAAGCGGATCTCTTTAATGTGATGCTCATGGAAGTGAATGCATAAAATTATGCAGCTATTTTTCTAAATTGATTAAAAGAAGTCAAGATTTGCTTGAACTAAAACCCAGTTTAATGTTTTCCTGTTGGAAGGAAAATGTTGCCCTGGTTATTTGACCTAGTCTATTTGTTTTCCTGGTGGCAGTACAGCTAATCCTCCCAGAGAGCAAAAGGGTAGGATGTAAATAAAGAAGGAGAAAACAGTCATTATAGTGATACTGATCTCAGACTACACAGATTGCCTTAATGTGTAGAACCACCATATGGCAATACGTTGCCTCTGCTATTCTTTCCTTTCTCTCTTTCTTCTTAACTTTTTTTAAATGGAAATTTTGGCCTACTTTAGCTTAATCTTTATCTAAGTTGTATAGGACTGATCTGTAATTATTAGGAAAAAGAACAATGATACAGGAAGAGGATCTCAAACTGTTGGGTCTCGGGAACCACTTTTACTCTTACAAATTATTAAGGACATCAAAGAGCTTTTGTTCATGCAGGTTAGTTATAAATATTTTCCATATTAAAAATCAAAACACAAATTTTTAAAAAATATTTGTTTATTCACATCTTACCAAAAATATTTCTTTCAAAAAAACTTATTTCCCCCAAAAAATGTTAATGAGAGTAGTCATTCTTTTCATTTTTATAAATTTCTCCTTTATAAAAGGAGAGGTTTTTATGAGTAGTTTAATAATAATAATAATAATAAACTAGACTGTTATTGTTACTTTCTGCATTCACATTGTTCTGATATGTTTTTTGGTTGAATTACACAAAAAAGATCTGACCTCAAACAGATACCTAGTTGGAAAAAGGAGGCATATTTTGATAGCCTTTTCAGATAATTGCAGATATTATCCTTGAACACTATACCAAAACTCAATAAGCAGTTTCTTGAAAATTAGTTGTAATGTAGAATCTGACAACTTATTGATAAACATCCTGTGCTACATTATATGAATATCCATTGATCTCTCTTGTACTTCAAATAGATGTTTTACCCATGCATGATTTTGTCACATCAATCACTGGTCATTTGGAATGATATATTGCATTAGACAGATCTTCCAAATGTTGACACATTAATAGAGTATCAAAAAGTCTCATTGGTTACTATCACCAGCAATCCTATCAGAAAGGACTTTCAAAGCTGGGAAGCTGTCAACCTCCTGGTTGTAGATACAAACTTTGTAAATTTCCAATTTTAATTTAAGAACTTGAATTTCATCCTCAGCACCAAATATTATTTTCCTGGAAGTGACTGGCTGAATTCATCCATTTTTGAGAAAATTTCTAACAAGTGCCCAAGTCTGAATGACTATAGTTTTGATCTTGATTGTCCTTTCTACCAAAAATGCTGTTCCATGGTGGGAGTGGGGGGGAAAGGTAACTAGTTCAGCTTGAAACTCAAATGACCACAGAAATGTTTACTGTGCAAAACCTATTGTACTTTGATTTTCTTCACATGCATTTTCTATTTTCACATTCAGAATACTAAAAAAATGTGTACTTAAGGATTGAGTCTTAATAAAATTAGTAATTTTCACTGTTTCATCAAGGACATTCTTAAGTCAACATGGTGAAAAACACAAGCTATATTAGTGTTATTATTAAAATAAGTTTGACTTCACAGATCCCCTGAAAGCATCTCAAGAAATCCCAAAAGTCCATGGACCATATTTTGAGAACTGATACAGACATAGTCTCAACAAATGCGTCATTCTTCTGAAATATTCAAGAAGCCCATTTCCTTTCCACATAGAAGTAGTTTTTCATCTTTCAAGCAGAAATTGATAAATTCAGTATATTTCTTCTTCCTCCCCCACCCCTTCTCCCTCCTTTACTTCCTCCTCCTCCTCCTCTTCTTTCCAATTTGGGAGGCAGCACAAAACTTGAATATGTTCAAACACTATTTTTCAGCAACAGTTTATTAAAAGTCAAGGTGTATCTTGGATCATACAACCTGATGCATTTACCTATAATTAACATATTCAAAAATAAACAACTATCATAAGTCCCTGTGCCCTAAAGAGACATGGGGAAGGTATACTAGTGAAATCGGAGAGAGTATTTTCTTTTCAAAGGCTTTTTAAAAAAGTTATTATTAGACATTACAATGATCAAATTAATTGAGTCTATGAGGCCTGCTGGGGGCTAGATTTCATTCTCCACATTCACAGATGTTCCCAAATGCTTTGGAGGGCCACATAATTTTGTCCTCCCTCATGGTAGATGACTAGGTTGACTATATAAATTATCCAACCTGGAATGCTTTTTAGAGTGAAAGGAAATACTCTTAGTAATTATTTTAGGACACCGAGTGTGACTCAGACTATCCCAAGTAGTGTAGAATGCATGCTTACCCTGCGACGATGACAACCTTCCTTTAATGGGGCCGTTTTCCTAAACTATGATTTAGGAACCTCAGCACTAAACTTGTGAACCTCAGCACGAAACAGTGCTGAATCTAAAGACTAACTGAGGCATAGAGAAATTAAATTACGGACTATTGACATCTGTGTCAGCAAGAAAAAAACAGCAGTTTTCACAACCTAATAACTGTCTTTCTCAAAATAACCAGTAGTTGCTTTTAATTTTTATGCTTTCTGAATACAAAGACCTTTTTTCTCATTGTGTACTCCTTGGTTGTCTTTATTAAATTCCTTCCTCAGCGGAATATTAAACATTTTTCCAATTGGAAATGAAAAGTCACTGCAGGCTACCGTAGGGTAGTCTCTTTGATTTCTTCCCAGGCATAAGAGTTACAAATTAATTTAACTTCACAGAGCTAGTTTGCTCTGTATGCACCCTCAATTTCAAGCTAACCTACTGTTCACCTGCTGGCTCTTTAGCCACCCCCCCCCCATCTAGTTATATTTTAGGAAATTCAGCAGGTACCATGTGTCTTCAAATACCAGTAGGCACTATAATATATGCCATGAGTTAAAAATTCCATGAAACTCCTTCTAACTTTGTGAATGATTTTTACTGGAAACCCAGCCTAATCCAAACTGATGATAGGAATCAGAATATATTTAATCAAAAAATCAAAAATTCCATTTGGCTGTAAGCTAAGGAGCTTTGGACATGGAAAAGGAAGCCATTTCTCAGGAGCTATTATTCACCACTCTACAATTCTATTATTTTTCTTCCTATTTACACCAATTTGGTACTAAAAATGACATTCTGTATCTGTAAATATACTTACATCTGTTCGTATTTCCTCTTTCTTTCTCCATGTACACACACATATTGCTATTTGTAGTTAGAGTTTGGCAGACGAAAGAAGAATATCTATTCTTATCACTGGCGTATGACTTAGCCCTTCTGTCTCACAGGCAAATTTTGAGTCTATCAGCTTCATTTTTGCAGCAAGTCTAAAGGAAGTGTTTTTTTTTTTTTTCATTTTTAATTTTTTTAAAATATTTCAGCTGACAGTAGAATCCCAGAAAACAAATGTTGCCATTATGAAGTGTTGAAGTTCGTTTAGAGAATCCAAAATTCTTCATAATTTATATATATATGCATAAAGCAATATTTAAAACTTTCTAGAGAAATAATGAGTTTTTGAGTCTGGCTCTTATTTTTGATAATGAACCAAAATATTTGGATTATTTCCTATATAGGCAATGTTGAATCCATAAAGGTATGCCCACAATTTATGACTAAATATCTGTTTTTATGCTCCAAAAATAAATCGATGTCAAACAAGACTAGAGAAGTAAGCAAGCTCTATAGATATCCTCATTATTTGTTGTGACTTTTGCTTCATAGGTTATAAGTTTGGCTTTCACACACTCTTAGGGAAGGCTTCTTGTTTGTATGAGGGTCACAAAAGATTGCCTGACCCTTCAGTCTACCCACCCAGGGATGCTAAATGTCATATCCTGAGTAAATGCAGAATCTATCACATGTTGGACATAATAGACTCTTGGGAAATGACAAGTTTTCTCCTTTCCAAAAACTATTCATGCCTTTGTGTGTAAGACAATCCCAAGTATATCATTTTTGTCTTTGACTTTATGGAAAAGAGTAATCTTTCAGGGAATGGCAGCTAAGAGGAGATTATAACGTTAGATATAATATTATATTTATGTTATATATTAATAGATATCTAAAATAATATATTATAATATGTAATATATTTAATCAATATCTAACATAACTCAAGGTCAAGGGTAAAAATAGGAAAAAAAATTGTGAATATCGTGAGAAGGAGATCATTGGTCACTTTAGAATGATAAGCATGGCAAGAAAAATGTAATGGGTTCCCCTATATTTTGATTTTCATCTTGAAACCCTGAGCTTTGTTGATGTCCCCCATAATAGCACTTTGTTATGTCAGAATATCCATTGCTCAAAAACATTCAAGGACTCCCAAACATCAATAATGTTAATAGAATGAAGTCTAAATTCCTAGACATGGGATTCCAAACTCTCCATCCAGTGAGCTCAGCTTCTCACTTCGGATTTATCATCTATTGGAATCATTCTACAAACAGTTCTCCTCTTATAACCTAGAAAAGTAATTATCTATAAAGACTCCAAATTGTCTACCTAGAACTGATTTATTCTTTGTCTGCATTCATTTGGAACTAGCTACGTTTACCTGAATTTACCCTTCCCTGCCTTATGTTAGTCATATGGCTACATGAATTTACTACCTAACTTGATGAAATATGTCTCTTTGTTATCCTCTGTAGATCATTATCCTATAGAAATTATAAAAATAGATTGTAGTAGCATTTATTTTGAAATACAAGTAACATTTAATAAAACTAAAATGTTTAATGTGCCATGGAGTTTAGTATTACATTCTTAGTGATGAATAAAAGTCTTGAACTATTGATTTCAAAACTAAAAACAGATTTTTTCCTTTTAAAGTAGATGGATTTTGAGACGGTATCTGTTAATATTTATTTTGACAAAAATAACAATTATAGAGAAAAATCATCCAAAATATGCTTTAGTCTGGTTTCTTTTATTAAAAGCCTATGCCTCTAATTGTATAGATATTTAGTTCAGTTCTACACAGGGCCCAGTGTCATCAAATTGTAGTTAAATGAATGAACAACAAATTGAGTTGCCAATTGATCAATTCAATTAGGCCATTAAGAAAACTAAAATAAGAAGACCAAGTACACGGGCTAGTCAACCTAGGACCCCAAGCAGATTTCTAATCCTGCAATTCAGTCTCCTGCTTGGCACTCAGATGTGATGAGACATGAATAAAGTGAACCTGACAACCACAATTCCCCTTCAATCCATCATACACTGTCCATCACATATGACATGACATTTTAAAACATCTCACCTCTTACTTGGTGTTTGTTATTGATATTTCAAAAAGAATCCTTTATAACAGTTTACTACTAGCTCACTCTGTGAAAAATGTATAACTTCTCATAAGTAAAAATTCAATTTGTCTTAAAATGTTAATCAACAGTTACTCATTAGTTACAATTACTTACTAATTTTCCTACCTATGAATGAAACAATAATTCTTTTAATCTGGAAAGATAAAATGTTACAGAAACATCTCTTTCAAAAATCTATAATTTATTTTAAACACAATAACGCCACTTTTCCACTGCCAGTGTCAGTGGAAAGTGCCACTAACTAGCTTTTGTCAAGGCCTGGATTTCATGTCCTCCCTCATAAGCCACATCTGATCTGTTTCCAAGACCTGTTCTCAGTATCTCCCCAACCATCTTCATTTCTGAACGCATTCTGATACAGCCTTAGCAACAGCTTTTAGTTAATTCTTTCCAGGATTAATGCCGTGATATTCCACCTTATCTTCCTACCCAGTTTACCTCTCTTCCTTCCAGCTTGTCCCCCTCTGTCACTTCCTGTGCCCTGTGAGCCAAACAGAATATGTGCAGTTCCTCTGAAAAGCATTTGATCTCTGTTTATTCTTTGCCCACACTGCTCTTTTTTCTTTATATATACTTCTCTTTGCCTACCTACTACTTGTTCTTCAAGATTGGTTCATTTGTATTTTGTATTTCTCTTTCATGCGGGGCAATAATACTCTGTTTTCTTACTTCACAGCACAACCTACTTGCTCTATCTATTTCCTCCACTGGACTATAAGCCGTTTTAGGGCATAGACTTCCAACATTTCATTCCTGGCAAGGTATATGATTCATTCAAAAGTTCATTGAATAAATATTTACTTAATGAAAATTAAGTATTAAACTGAAAATGCTAAAAGACAGTGCTCTCTAACGACTGTTTGATTGCTAAAAATATAAATTTTATATATTTGTTTCTTGGTGATATTATGTACTTGATATATAAAGGGACCACTTGAAATATTTTACATAGAATTGAGTAAGTCCACTAAATTAGATATTATTTAGAACTTGATAATGCTCTATAAACACATACACAGAAATTCAAACCTACTCTTGATGAATTGTGATATACACAAGTGGAAAAAGTTGCAAAACTTCACATTAGCATATATGTTTCAAACTAAAGCAAGAAATAAATAACTTTATCAGTCAACATGGTACTTTAGTGACTATGGAAAAAGACATATCTTTAAGAGTTCTAACCCATTTTGATACAACTTTTAATGTTCTTAAGTCATGTTAATAATATGATGGGTCTCTATTTTAAGTAACTCTATCTTTCCCAATTAGAGTTAGGATAGAGAATGGGTAATATATGTATTTAATTTATTACTGCCTCAAATTGGTACTTACAGAAAATAGAAGTTGATTCAGAAAGGATTAGCATGATTTTAAAAATGAGAGAATGGTAAGTGGTAACTAACAGAAGTTAGGATTTACCATTCATTCATTCCTTTATTCTCTCACTCAGTCTTGTACTTATTGTGGATTTGGGTATTTGACCTATAAACCAACTGATAAACTTTAGGACAAATGGGTCCAACACATCTTCCTTCAGCAGGTCCTTTATGTGGTCAACAAAATATGAAACAATCGAGTATGATGATAACTTATATGTGTGTGTATTATCTCAGCTCATCATTACTTTATGAAGTTTATATTTGAATTCATGAAACTCAGATAAAAATTCTCATTAGATGTAATGTTTTTGTTAAAAAATAATTAGTTTCCATTCAGGTAAGAAATGCCCACACACTTCCAACGTATACCAACATATTCTCAATTTTAGTCAAATTAACAATATGAAATTTGGTTTTAGATAAATCTCCATGGATTACAATGCAAATGTGTTTTACAAGGTGAACAAATAAAAGTAAATGGCAATTTGATGGTATGTCTCTATGTCTTTCAAAATGTTCCATTTCAAATTTAATACTTGATTAGTCCAGCTTGATTCCTTAATACCACTGGAAAACAGACCTCTCTGACATATTGAGATAATCAAACATATTCTTTCCAATTTTCTATGTGGCGTACCTTGGCTTCCTATGTGATACACTCAATAGATGCATTATTAATACATGAATATAAATATTTAAAATTCGTGTGTATGTAATGGACACCTAAATAAATGTATGTATGTGTTCAGAATAAATGCTACCTTTGCATCTGTCACTTCCTGGTGGATGAAATGTATCAGTGTTGCCGGTGGTTACTGACACATTTTAGTCAGTATCCCTGTGACTAATGGAGGAGAGAATACACAAAAGAGTTCAAGATTTTAGAGATGTCCTTATTAAAGCACCTGGAAACTCCATCAAATTGCCAGTTTGCTTTTAGAATGAGTTAGGAATGTTACTGTCTGCAGAGCTGAAGTACTTGTGATAACTACTCACAGTAAGAGCGCAGAGACAGAAGCCAACCAGGCTTTGATAAACATCCGGCCCCAATTATTCACAAGTGAGTCTAAATAAGCCTTACAAGTGAGACTAAATGAGAACATAGATATTACATAGATATACAATAGTAGCAGCTATGGGAAGAAAAGAGATCTTGGGGAACATCCATCCAATCAAATTTCTGCTTAGGAGAAGAAAGTGAAATCAGAGTCTTATAGATTTGCCAAAGAGAAAGGAAGATAAAGAGATGAAGAGAACCAACTTTCCTTATCATAATATTAATCATGTAATATTAATATAATATAAATCATTATAAGCATTTATTGTAATTACCTGTATGTCTGCATTCACCCAGAGCTCAAGCAACCTTTCTGCCTCAGCCTCCCAAATAACTGGGCCTACTGGTGTGTGCCACCATGCCCAGCTATTTTTTTATTTTTTATTTTTTGTAGAGATAGGGTCTCGCTGTGTTGCCCAGGCTGGTCTTGAATTCCTGGTTTCAAGCAATCCTCCTGCCTGAGCCTCAGGAGTCACTGGGATTACAGGTATGTGCCACCACCCCTGGCTGAGAAGATTCTTAATGTTGCTAATCCTCACTGTCATTCTTTAAAAATGGGGATAATAACAACTACCTCCTAGACTGTTATTAGAAGAAAATGAAATAATGCATAAGAAATGCTTCGTAATGGGCCTTGCACACAGAAGCACTCACTATATATTAAGAATGAATAAATGAATAAATCAGTCCAAATTTAAGGTGAGGTAACTCTTTGTCCAGAAATTTCAATGACAAGACATGCAAAAATAAGGACAGCTTTGGCACACCCTCATCTAATGCCTAGCAAGGAAGGGAGAAATAATAGAAAACAAAACCCAATGAACAATACAGAACTTACAGCAATTACAAATATTTAAGAAAAAAAATTATTGTTAAAACTATCCGAGAGAATATCATTCTGAAGAGAATAGAGAGCACTGCAATACCTGATAAAATTCTGACTTCTGCTTCATTTCCTATTCTTGAGCTGGCAGGATTCCTAGCTGAGCAGCGATAAATTCCAATGTCTCCTGGTTGAAGTCTGCTGATCTGCAGTGCTCCGGAGGGCAAGACCACCACTCGGGAGTCGCCGGGGGTGGGAGTCAGGTCTTGTTGGTTCTTCTGCCAGTGTATTGTTGGCATGGGCTCCCCAATGACTTCACACTTGAGTAGCACTGTGTCTCCCATGAAGGCTGTGACAGATTCTGTCTGGGAAAGGAACCTCAGTGGTCCTAGGGGAAAAACAAAGGAGGAAGAATAAGTCTTTCCAATGAAGCATAACAGTCTCCAATAAAAATAATCACACCTTGTACTCTTTATAGAAATTATACTCTACGAGGTATTTTCTCAAATCTCATCTTACTTGCTCTTTCCTCTTTATCACATTGTCTGATGCTATAGCAGGTTCTGTGGCTAAAAATGGTGAAGATCTTGCCATTCATCTCTAGAAGCTTACTGCTTTGTTAGTATTGGTTAATAAAACAATCTGGAAAAACAAACAGAGTAGATAGGCTCATCCTAATAGTACAGATGAGGAAATTGATGCTCAAAGAAGTGAAATTCAACACTCAGGGTCATACGATTTTTCTGTAGAAATCCTGCAAATGGGAACTTGTTCTTCTGGAACCTGGTCCTATGGACAGAATTCCTGTTACTCAACTTTGGACAAAGGATTATGAAGTCATGGAAATTCATGAGGGACTGGTCACATGGCATAACCTCCATCGGTTTCAAGAAGGATGGGTGATATTAACTACCAGTTATGGTAATAAAGAACAAACTTTTTTTATGGGTGAGTATGTGTTCATCAGTATTTTCCAGGTATGGTTGTGGTGTAGTGAAAAAGTCCTGAAGTTGGAATTAGAATAGTTTCTGTTTCTAGTGGTTGGTCTACCTACTATGTATGCATCCTTTGGTAACTTGTTTTATTTCTTTGGGCTATAAAATGGGATGATAGCTAATTCACATGGCCACGATGACGTCCATATGAAGTAACTTGAAAATGACATATTCTTATGAATGATTAAGTAAACACAGGGAAAAAAGAAAAAAAAATAATAAGCTGGCCATTACTGAGTATAACCCTGGTGAGAAAGAAGCCTCCTCTACCATGATGTCGTATATCAGAGGGGTAGAAGACATTTTGATTCTACCCTCTTAAACCCCCTTTTACAAAAAAGTGGATATTTGTGATCCAAATCCTTTGACCATGAAAACCATTTGTTTTGTTTTTTTAAATGATTGCAAACAAACATATTTGTATGAATTATGCCATCATCGATAGATCATTGACATTTTATTTTCTAGAGCAGTTCAACTAAATAATTTTAATTCTTTATTCATATCCTCTATTCATCACAGTTATATTCTGATATTTCTATTTTCATTTTAATCATAATGGAATTATTGTATGTACATTTCACAGTAAAATTTGACTCCATCAGTTTGGGGATCATGTCAAGTTTTTCTAATCATATTTTATGTTACTAAGGTTTTCATTTTATAGATTTATTTTAATTAAGTCAACATTTCCCAGGTCCAGGGTTAAATTTTGTCACGAAGTTTTGATTTTTCCATCAATATTTAGAGCCGATAACAAATTCTACTGTGTTCAGTTTTAACTACTGTTAGTTTTAATTTAGGCCTACTAATTCTCATAATCCTAATTTCCCCTACAATCTGATAAAGATTTTGCTGGGCCAAAGGGCAAAGGCAAAATGGCCTGGGTCAAACATCATAATTTAATATGAGACGCGGTAAGAAATGCTATACAAAAGTCTCCTTCCCTAAGTAAAGGTAGAAGTTTATGTTTCTTTCAGAAATTAGAGTTTTTGAGCCACAAAAGAATTGAATCCACAAAATATGAAATTACATAGATATAAGACGCTAAAGGATACCACTTATACCTATCCCCACATAAATAGACCTGCATTCCTAGAGATGTAATATTAAAGCTTTTCTTTGGTAGGAATAATTAATGCTAGACCATGTAGAAACATTAACATTGATGCAAATATTAATTTATCAATTGAAATTTATCCCACACATGTAAGTACTAAAATTACTCATCCAATTCCTAAACTAAGGCTGTGGAATCTGGATCTATAAAGCTACCCGGACCAAAACTACAGATGTATCTATAGGGGGCGCCAGCCACTTGCCTAATTCCATTACTCTCCTTTAGTTATCAGAACTAATCCCTGAGCTGGATCTACCAGTGGGTGAAGAACAAAAGGAATCAGGTAACTTGTGCCCTGGCTCATCTCTCAGAGTCCAATTTCTAGGCTGTTTGTAGTGTATAATTTTGAGTCTATTCAAAAGAAGAAGTACTTTAGTCTACTACTGGTTGGCTTGGGTATGGATTTAAAACACGTACTTAAATGGAGGATGGTTTGTATATACTACACAAAGCAAATCTAGTAAGTAGCGGTAGATGTTGGGAAGCTTGTGTAGGGCAAGGGGTTCAAATGAATTTCTTCCTCTTTTATTTAATAGTTTTCTTCTTGGTCTTCATCTCTAGTGTTTTATTTTGTACTTAAGGAAATACAGTCAGGAATAATTCTTCCATATGCACAAGTTGTATATTTTATACACATAGATAAGAATATTTTTGGTAAATTGATAAAACATATGAATACTTTTATATATTCATAGTTCTGTGTAAGTTATACTCATTAGTTAAATTTAAAATATGTACTTGACATCTGAATGTATGTGGTATTCAAAAATGCACTTGCAAGTAAGTTCTAGAGCACGGAAAAAATATAAAATGAAAAAGTAATTCAAACTGATACACAGTAATTGGTTTCCAATGTAAACTT
>RJWJ010018147.1:0-32021 GCA_004363605.1 Indri indri
CATAAAATCTACCTGATATAATCATTAATGTTCTCTGTAAGTAGGAATGTGCATATACGTGTAAAAATTTATGAAGGACAGATTATAGCATCTAAATAAATTCATTAAAGAGAAGAAAACATTAGGGAAGAAGCAGGAATACAATGTCACAGGAATCTAAAAGAATAACTATCCTCTGGGAATGTACAGAAATCTCTGGGAAGGTTGTGAACTTCAAGGAGCTCTAGAATTAGGAGTTTAAAAGGTAGTTTACCTAGATCTCAAGGGGCAGGGATTTTATAGCTGACATTTCTGTTATATTATTGTGTTTAAAGAAAAATTCTTCTGAAGGGAAGGAGATAGGCTTGAGCAGCAATAAAAGTGTAGGAACAGGAAATTCACAGAGAAGAATGTTAACAGTGCTCATTCACACACTGCAGGGAAGAGAGTGTCTTGGCTAAGAACCAAACAACTCAGTTCCTGATGCCCTCTGTGGAGAAGATGCATTCAGCTGCTATAAACCCACGCTATTAAATAAGTCCTTTCACTATCCATTTTTGTTTTATTCCATGTTTAGCAATATGGAATATAATATTCTGAATATAATCTGAATATATATTCTGATTATAATTTGGCATGTTCACTTGTTACATTGGTAATTATATTACTTAGTAAAAATTAATAAAGTGACTTTTATGTTAGACATCATCTTTATGAGTTTGGTTAATGGGACTCTCTCAGTGAGATGGATATATCTCAATGCTAAAAAATCAAATTTACTGACATGCAAAGACGAAGGCCAGACCCTGGACCATGGCAAATATATATCTTGGTGTGTAAAATGTTATATCTCTTAGAAAAAAAGCCAAGTTAGCTTTCCCTAATGATAACCAATGGTTCTCAGTACAGAACTTTTACTTGAGTATCTTTGCAACCTATTCTAATTAGCTTAATCCACTGCAGTTTAGATTGCAGTTTAGACAAACTAATAATACATAGACACAACTACACACATATATAGCATGTATAGTGGAATATATTTTTGCTAATAAAACTTCTATATTTTATAAAGACCTAGTGAGTCAGTTAAAATTGTGGTCATTATTATTTCACTGCGTTTTAAAATGATTATGTGATAAAAACCTATTTAGAACATATTAATTCCTGTTCAGGCAGGAGAAGGGCAGATGCTCTGTGAGCCTGCAATGGAAGAGGTGGGCCCCTCTCAATGAGGTTAGCGGAGGCAGACAGCTGTGGGGTGCACAAGATGTTCGCAACCCTCTCAACAGTGACAGTGGTCTCTGTCCTTTGGGGGCACAAAACCGCCCAGATTCCCAGCTCCTATCCTGGCCCAGCTGCAGCAGAGGTGGTGGAGGGAGCTCAACCTACTGTGTGCCGGGTGACCAGACTGGCCGTGGGCTGCGGCTGATACGCTCTGGCAGGGAGGTGTAGTTGTGCCAGGTATTTGCCTCTAGGCAGGGTAGACTCTTCACAGAAGAGACAGGCAGCTTGGGGAGAGGACTGCTAGTCTCGCCTTCCCTTAGGGGAGGCAGTAGTTTTCGTCTTTGGGGCATATGAAACCACTTGATGCTGCTTTTTAGAGGGAAAGGAATGAGCCCCATGTTCCATGAAACTGTGGATATGATAGGCACGCTGTCAGAGGTGGGGCAGCTGCTCCCAATTGTTCTAACTTAATTGTCCCCTATGGAACTCTTGCTAGTCCCAAGTGGAAACAGCCATGGCTGCCTTGGCAGCAGTGGGCAGGGGAGAGGAGCAGGAGAAGAAGGCCCCAAATGGTGGAGAAATGGTGCCCTGCTCTCTTTTGTCCTAAGGGGTGCTCTGGCATGCTATACTCTCCTCTTAGCTATAAGAGGCCTGCTGTGAATGCCCAAGCTCTGGGAGACCCACAGTTCCCCCAGGACCCACTGGTCCCCCAAGGCTGCTGAGTTCTGAGTGGGTGCTAGGGAGTGTTGCTTCTGGCTGCAGCAAAGCAGAAACCCAGGGGCTGAAATTCCCAGGTTGGTACAGCTGCAAAATCACTGCCTGTCTATGATGGGAGAGAAATTAGCTGCACCCTCTGTGCAGAAACTCACATAGTAAACAGAGTACTAGTAGTGGTGTATACCCCCTTGCAGGTCTAGAATTGGTCATCCCAGAGATCACCCTCAACAAAAGCTCATGCTTGGGAGCAGAGGCAGCTATGTCCGTAGCATCAGGTGGTTGGAGGAGGGGAGGTCCCCATCTCCATGTCCCTTCCTGAACTGCCCCGCCTTAAACTCCCAGTGTGGAATCTTGGACCCGTGACCCAAGAAGGTGAGGCCTCTTCCAGGCTAGCATTGTAGGCAAGATGCTGGGTAGAATGCCATCTGCTCTCATCTCAATCTCACTGCAGCTTGTAGCAGGGCGGTGGGGATTATCCTAGTAGTAGGTAGGCTTAAACTCCCCGGTCCCTCCTCAGCTGGGCAGGGCTGCAGCTACATCGGCCTGAACTCAGCCTAAGAGTAGGGTGCTGCCCCGTTTTAAACTCCCAACCTGGCACCCTGGGCCTGTGGCCAGAGAGGGCAGGGTCCTTCTTAAGCAGGCTGCACTGGCAGGAAACTATGGGGAGTGCCGTTCACTGGAGACACTCTTCCACAGCAGCCAGCTGTAGGATGGTGGGCACCATCCCAGATGTGTCCTGGAAAGTCTGGTTTCCCTGCCCCTACTCAGCCAGTCAGGGGCTACAGCTGCATCAAGCCCAAACTCAGCCCAAGAGAGGGGCACTTCCCAGTGTCAAACTCACAAAATGACATTTTGGACCTGTGACTGGAAAGGCTGGGGCCTCACCCAAGCAGGCAACATGAGTGAGAAACTGTGGAAAATGCTTCCCGTGCACGTCAAAGTCTCACCCACGGCCCACAACAGGGCAATGGAGGCCTTCCCAGGTGCGCATGGGAGTGCCTGGGCTCCTCTATCCCTCCTTGGAGCCATGCAGTGGCTGCAGGTGTGCCGCAGTTCCCCAGTATCTGGGCTCTCAGAATGGTGCCTGGCTCAAGTTGCTCTAGGCTTAGATGCCTGTGGGATTCCATGTGGGTTCCCTTTCCGGAACGATGTCGCTTTGCAATTTCCAAGCAGCTCTCTATGTTAGGCCCGAGACCTGCATGGACTGAGGGGTTCTCTTGTAGTCAAGATCATAAAAGCTTTTCCCAGAGAATGGGCCACTGGGGACTTCTTTCTCACTCTTTCACCACATCCAAGAGTTTCTCCCAGCTGTTAGCCAGTCCCCAGCCAAGCAAGTTGCCCCAAACCCTCTCCTTGCCCACTTTTGGTGATTCCTGTCACTTCCCTGGTGAATCCTAGCATCTTTCCTAGATGATATGTTTGAAATGTGAGACTCTGCTTACTGTTCTGGTTCCTCTTTACGGAGGAGGCACATACCACCTGTGTCTAGTAGGCCACCTTAATCCTGTCTCTGAAATTCTATTCTTATCTGGTTACTCTCCTGCCTAAATCTCTCAGTTGTTTCACCCCTTTGGAAAGAGCTAACACTGCATCACAATACAGAGGTTGGGGTTTTGCTTTCTTTTACAGGCTTTATTCTCTATAAATCCCCATTAGCCTTTCTGGGCTCTGGCCATATGGAAATTTCTGGAATTAATTGAACTCAAAATACACTTTCTTTGCTCATATTATTTCTGCTGTTTGGAGTTCCCTTTTCCTGCTATCTGACTGGCCATTTCCTATATTTATTCAATACCAAATTTAAAATGATACTCCTCAAAGAAAACTGAAGAATTTGAAATAATGAGGAACATAAGCTTTAGTATCTAATAGTCAAAATAGGTGGAAATAAGGAGAAAAAAAGAATGATTTTATTGTAAGACAGTAGAATGGGGACAATAATATTTTTTGCTTGTTTATTTGTTTAATGATGCCTTTAGGAATATGAAGCAGCAAATTTGATCTAACTATTTTAAGAACAGAATGGAAAAATTAGAGGTTGATTTGATATAATATGTGAGAAAATTATGCCATAGTTATGTTTTCAAATGATGATTCTTATATTTTAAAGATACATGCTACAGTATTTATGGATGATTAAAAATGATTTTAAAAACCCTAGGATTCACATCAAAGTAATCCAGAAGAATAATGGAAGTGGTTATAGGTAGGGAAGGTAATGAATTGAGAATAGTTTAAACTGAGAAATAAGTATATGGTGGTATAGCATACTATTGTCTATTTACCTGTGTTCTACATTTTTTTCACAATAAGAAGGCTTTTTTAGGACACTGAAAAGTAGTAGCAATAACAAGGTAGAGGAATAAGATAAGGAAGTGCTTAGGATAAAGAAATTGGTAGGTGTCTAGTGTGGAGAGATAATAAGACATATACATAAAGTTTACAAGGCAGAATTTTAAAAGGTACAAGACACCTCTAAGGAAAGAGGTTTAAAAAAATAAAGGTAAAGTTGATGAGAAACTTTATAAAAAGTCTTATAATAAGTAAGCACTAAACAAAACAAAATAAAAACTCAGATAACAGTGTGTGTTTATGTGTGTGTGTTTGAAGGTGGGATAGGGATGAAGAAGAGCCCAATATGCTGAAAAGAAAAAAAAAAAAACTCAGTGTGTTCCATTGGCCTTGGAGTCCTGTAGAACAGTTTCTCACTACAGAGGAAAAAAAGTGCCCTGATCCCTGGAGTTGAAGCCTGATGCTGTGCGTCTTGCCTTAGAACAGCCCCCCTGCCTCATCTCACAAGATGTCCCTGAGCACATCACTCTAAAAATATAAAAAATAAATCCTAGAACTGAATTTTTCTGCCGAAAGATTTGCATATGGCAATTTTCACAGTTGGCTCCTCAGATGTTCCTTTGGCACTCAAGCATATTTTAGATTGTGGAGCACTTACACAATGCCCATAATTGACATGTACTGACTGATATTCACTGAGACTCTAGATGGAATGACAAAAGTAATACCTTTACCCAACCCCCCAACCCCAGCCTCAATATGGCATGCTTTAGAGAGCACAACAATATTAACAGAGCCATTCCTTACTTGTGATTATTGATTTCATCTAATTTTTATACTGTCACTCATGATAGATACAGTTAATTTTTGCTGTTCTGTATGTATATTGGATATTGTCATTTATACCATTAGTCATGCACAAAATTGTCATAAGAACAGAAATGCCTTTTCTTAGACATTTCATTCTAAAATATAATTATCCAGACATCCTGCTGTTAATGGCATTGAATCCTAATTACTTCAAAATGAAGCCATTATTCATAAACTTAGAGCCTGCACCACACATGTTTATAGTAAGTAGATGGGACAATATTATAAAATTTATTATATACAGTAAGGCTTATTTTTTAGAAGCTGATTCAACTGCTCAGTTCCTTAGGTATTGCTTTTGTCCAACCTCATTAACATATGGTAAAGTTTACTGGTTTTTGTTTAGTCTGAAGAGTAATAGTAGAAATTGTCCCTCACTGAAAACTGACATTCAGAACTACGTGGCAAATGACTCAGTTAATGACAAATGCCCTCATAACACAAACTGGACCACCAGTAAAATGACATCTTTCATTATGATTATTTTTCTGGATCTAATGAAAGATAAATTATCTCATAGAAATGTACTAACAGATTATTTCTCAAATAACTTGTGATCTAATGATAGGACTTATAATCTAATAATCATACATTACATTTCCATGGTGCTTTATACTTTTTGGTGTTTTCACATCCACTATCATATTTGATGTTAAATATCTTATTCATATGGTATTTGCCTATTTAAAGTTCTTCTCACATTACCAACACTAGCAAAATCTCCACACATTCCTTACCAATTACTAATGAATTTAGTACTCTGGAACTGTCTCCTTTTGCCTATTCTCTTCCTTTTATTTTTAAAGCATTATTTATCCTTCTAGCTTGTTTTCCTAGGTTTCTTAGAATTTATCAACATCTGCATTTCTGCCAATTCAGGGCCCTTTCACCCCCAAGAAGGTATTCATTTTGTTCATTTCAAATCTTTCAGTCACTCATAAATTGGAATTTTGCATTAATTTTGAGGAGCACTTCAATAAGTATATATTCCAAATAATTCCTATGCCTTCTTGCTCTGTTGTCGAATTCATTAATACCATATTCTAGTCTATTCATTTGTGTAAAGCTACTCTGATGTTTCATTGTGAAATGCTTTACTAGTTTTCCATCTTAACAGTTAATATCTATTTTGTTATCCCTTATATATGATTTAACTGTGTTGTACTTTTCTGGTTTTCAAACATCTCTCTTTGGAACATGGAGAAATAGACACTTTCCTAATTTGGTAAAGGAATGAAAAAAGGTACAAACACTCTGGAACATCATTTTTCAACATATGTTAAGACCTTTTGGTGTATTCACTTCAAAGAGATAGCCCATAATGCAAACAAAAATTTAAGCATCAAAAGGTTCATCACATCATTACTTTTAATAAAAAAAATTTTTAAAAAACTGTATATCTGTACCCCCATAGTATTCAGAAATAAAATAAATAAATAAAGTGACAGAGAGACAAAAAAAAAATAACCCCCCTACACACATATACTATGTAAAAAATTGAAAAAGTAAATTATGTTATAGCCCCACAGTGGACATAATCTCTTCAAAGCAGTGTGGTTCCATTTTTCACTGTAACTTTTGTTATTTCTTATTGTTATCCTTGTTGTTTCCATCGATGCCACCAATAATACTTCAAGGTCTCCATTTGGCCTTCCCAGCGTTCATGGTTTTTAATGTACAGAAGAGCCTAAAGAAATGAGTTGAGTAGCATTCAAGCTCCCCACCATTACATTTGATTACATAACTCATCCCTCTCATCCCGTACTCCTGCCCTACCAAGTCACAGAGCGAGGTAAAATAGTAGCACTGAGATCGTCACTGTCACTGTACCTGATAAATATTTCAAGCCAGATGTATTTGTTGAGGATTTATCTGATACAGGTAAAGGTATCATATAACTAGTCTCTTTTTTGTCTGTTTTCTTATACTTCATGGCCCTAAAATGGTTATTATTAAATTCATTTTTAATTCTCTTCTGCTGATATTTCACCATTGAGGAAGCGGTAGATGTTTGTAGGACTAAGACACACAGACATATGGAAGTTTGTGAGGCTGAGCCTATCAGATTTCACAGTTTATGGGCTTTAGACTCATACTGCCTATATGTTCAATTTTCCAGCCCAGCATGGTCTTTAATGAAGCTATTTAAAGTTATGCTCATAAAGAGTTTTATTTTTTATTGAAAAGAAGGAAATACTTATAAGGAAATGTTAGGGGAGAAAAGAGGAATACAAAATTAAAATGCAGTTTGATCTCAGCTATATAAGATAATATGCCTAAATGGAAAGTTGTATACTAACATAGATTTCCCCTACATATGACAATCTACCTCTAAGAATTAAAATGTTACGTGGGGAGGCTTTTTAAAACTATGCAAGTCACTAATACCTACAAGTTAAAAAGTAATATAAATTTCTATTAAAGACTCCATTTCTCCCAACCATCTTCCTTCACACATGCACGTGCACACACACACACACACACACACACACACACACACACATACACACACATACACACACACATACACACACACACAGCATATGTTTTGAGGCTCACGGAATGACTGTGATTATTAATGGAAGAGCACATAAGTTGACAGAGGCAAACTCAGGAGCGGTCCCCAAACTTGTTGGCACCAGGGATCGGTTTCATGGAAGACAATTTTTCCCCAGACCGAGGATGGGGTGGAGGGATGGGTTTTGTGGGTGGGGGAAGGTGGCGCAGAGCTCAGGTGGTGATATACGGCCCGTTCCTAACAGGCCACGGACTGGTACTGGGCTGCTGCCGGGGGTTCGGGGATCGCAGTTAACTGTACAGAAATTCTGAGTGGTTAACACTGGGTAGTGAGATAGAGTAACTTTTCTTTATGCATTGATGATGCTTTCTGTGATAAATGTATAATTTATTTGCAATCAGAAAAAAATAAGTATTTACAAATTGCTTTTTAAAATATATTTTTAGCAGAGCATTTGTGTTTAAAACAAATTGATGGAATCTGGTATCTCAAATTCTGATATCTCAGTTTTTGATCTTATTAATGTTGAAATACAACAAAACTAACTTCTGTGAGGGTCTGCATTGATAGTATCTAATCTTCCTCTTCTACTTGGCAGTGTGAAAGCTGGCCACTAAGTCAGCCGTGACATTCCAAAGGGTATGGATGTCATGAGAAAAATTTTCTTAGCTGGTGGAAGACATAATGATAATAATAACAACAGTATTTACCAAGTGCTCATTTGTAAAGGTACTCCTCATTTTTATAATGCGAATTAATGCATGGAATCTTCAAATCCCTATGATCCTCCTTTTGTTTCCTAATAAAAAACAATCTGAGACTCTAAGAGATTAAATAAGAGGTTAAAAACCTGCCCAAATTCACCCATTGAACAAATGGTAGAGCCCATAATTGAGGCTAAGTGAACCAATTCCAGAATCCACTCTATTAATCTTACGCTTCAATAAATATTACATAATTCGATTGGCAGTGGGAACTCCATAATCCATTTTTGCTTGATTTCTAATAAAGTTTAAAACTTTCTTAGCACAGTTTCTGGCACATCACAAGGTCTCAATAAAGAAATAGGAATATTTCTAATATCATTATATCATATTATCACCTTTTATCATTTAATGTCTTTACATTCTTTTTTATTTATTTTGTATGTAGAGAATTCTCAGGTATCTTTTACTCTACATATTTTTTGCATTTCTCTTTTTAATTTTTGAGATCCCTAATTGATTGGCTTTATCAGTGCTTTCATTATATAATTTCTTAACTTCCTATCTTCTGTTATTTCTAGGATCACCATCTGCATAACTGGCAGTGTAACAAAGAGGCACCAACATTGCAGGAATCCAAAACCTAGGAGAATGCTTATAGGACCTTATCATTTACAATGTTAGAGATATGTGATGTTGTCTAGAATCTACAATTGAATTACTCAACAGATGTTTTGTGCGTCATTCTGGATTAATAATGTGAATTTCCATTTCTTAATAAATTCCTTAATATCACTCATCTTTTTACATCATAGTTGTATTTTTCTAGCATTCTCATAGCATTTGTCGTTTATCCTGCTTTGTTTCCTTAGCATTTCATTCACTCATTCATTCATCTGCATTTATCATCTAGAATACGTCAGTGTGCCAGACCCTGGAATTCAGGAACTGAAGACGTGGCTTTAGTTTTCAAACATTCTAGTTGTTAGAGAAGATAAACAACAACCAGGAAAATCAATTACAACATCATGCAGTAAATACCCTTTTAGAATTAGGACAATCTGCTACAGAAATAAAGAAAGGACACCTAATGGGCTTTGAGGGTTGGGGGAGAGATGGTGAGAAAGATTATGCCAGAAAATGTTTCCTCAAAAAGCAGATAGTAAGAGTCTGTTTGAAAGTGCTGGAATTAGCTAAAGACAAGTATAGGTGTGGATGTGATTATACATGCATGCATGAGCATATGTGCATTGGTGTATTCGTGTGTGTGTGTGTGTGTGTGTGTGTGTGTGTGTGTATGTGTGTGTGTGTATTCACATTGTAGGGAGGGACTGAAGAAAAAGAAAAATTGGAGAGCTAGGAAGAATTCCCAAAAGATGAGAGAGCTGTTTGGGAAGCAAATTGTTATTGTTATGCGGCATCACAGTCTGTCCATGCAATTACAGTAACTCAGTATGGATACAGCAAAGGATGAAGCCAAAATAGATTATATTCATTCACTCTTTTGTTTAAAAATGTATCCATTCAACAAATTTGTAGTTGGCACCTGCAATATTCCAAGCCTATTTCAGGATTAGAGCATATAATAGTCAATAGGGCAGGCTAAATCGATGCCTTAAGGAAATATATATTCTAGTTAGAGAAGCAAATAATAAGCAAAAACTATATATAAGATGAAGAGGGACACTATATATTATAAAATGCAATTTAATTTTGTACTACAGATATGGGGAGCCACTAAATAAGTGAGCGAGTTGTTTGAGTCTGTTTTCATTTCAAAAGGCCGCTCTGGCATCATTCTGGTTGTGGGCAGGGCCAGTTAGTAGGTAGCTGCACTATTGCAGGCATGATGAGCATCTGAACTGAGGCAAAGAGCAGAGATGGAGATAAATAGGTGAAGAAGAGAGAGGATTCAAGGAACATTCCAGCTTTCTGACATGCAATTTCAGGTGAATGGTGGTGGTACCAGAATAGGAAAGACGGAACAAACTGGTTGAGAGACCTAGGTGAAGATGAGGAAATTTAATTTTGGACGTGTTGAGTGTGAGATGCTTGTGGAACTTGCAAGTAGAGCTATCTAGTTGGCAGCTTAATGTGATTGTCTGAATACCAGGTCTGCGCTGAAAATATAAATTTATGCTTCTTTATCACGAAACAACAGATAAAGGCATGGGATTATATAGAATTATCAGGATAGAATACGCAGAGTAAAAAGTAAACAGAGACACTGGCAGAATCTCAGAATCAACATTATTGGTTTCTAACAAAGTGTGCATATCAGAAATATCTGGGAAAGATTTTAAAAACAGTCTCCCAGGGCAACTTCAGACCAGTTAATAAGTATTTCTAGAAGTTAGAGACAGAATTTGGTTTAACTTTGTTTAAGTTATATTATCTATATAAATTGATAACTTCTCTTTTTAACAACTAATTTAAGAGCTAAACAGCAAGAGAGGTCCCACAAAAGATGAGAGAAAGAAAGAAAAACATGATAAAGTGGTATATATCATTGAAATAGAATTAATTGTCTATATATTCTCTTTCCTATGTAGATTAGATGCTTTTTGAGGGCAGTATTCTCAGCTTTGATAAGCACTCAGTGACACATGTTGAAGTACTCAGTAAATGTGTCTGGTATATTCCTATTCCATATTTGGCTGCCCACAAACTCTCTGTTACTGGAAACCTAACTGAACCTAAGCTGTTTGTTTCCTCGATTGAAAGATAACTCTATTCTCCCAACCAACTAGCCTTAAAGACTGAAATTCTAGGGCCTCACAAATGTATTTATTAAAGCTCACAGAACTAATAATTCTTTAAAAGGATCGTTAATTTATATTTCCAAATAGAAAATATACCTCAAATTATTTTTCTAAGATCACAGATAAATTAGGGAAATTAAGCTCCCTCTATGTGACTAATGCAACAGCACTGTGTATTCCTGGCATCTAAACAAAATAATTTAAATTGGCTTAAAACCAAGTTTCATGGATTGCTACTTGGACCCTGTAAATATATCTTACTATGAATGTTTTCCATTAAAATCCTGCTTTTATTGCCTTGGAGAAAGAAGGCAGTGCATGGTCACCTGTGGAACTCTCTGCACAGTTGAAATCCCTTCCCTGTTGTCCAATCCATCTTCAGGGCTGTTGCACAAGCAGCCATGGTACAATGTAACCCCTCTTATCTGGCTGCAGCCCCTTGGTCCAAAGGCAGGCATTTGACCAAAGCAGAGATAATTAGTTCATTAGCCCATAGATTTTTGGATAAAGAATCAGGAGAAAACACAATTTTTATTGTATGGGGCTAGAATATAAAGTTTCGGGAAATAGTGTAGTCATATTTTCCATTAAAAGAAAGTCAGTCTCTACCAAGAGAGAACACTGAAGGAAACAAAGAGAAAAAGCAGCCAAACTATAAGTGGATAGGCCCTATCAATCTTTAAGCCACTTTCCTATTAGTTCCAAAGAACCAGGTGCATCACTTCCCCTTCTGTATCTTTATTGATCTTCTTTTCCCTTGCATTATCTGAGATATCACCATCCTTTCCAATAGTCTCATCCTTTTGCTTAAGCTAATTCAAGCTGGGCATCTGTGATTTGCCAGGTAAAGAGTCCTTACTTGCTCCCTTTAAAAAAAAAATTACTATCCTACCTAATATATAAGTATGTGAATTGGTTCTGACAAATTTCTGTCCTGCATTTTTTGCATTTTTTCTGTTGTGTGTTAGAGAATATGGCATTGGAACCTATTTTTCCACAATGTGGTGTTATTTCTTTTGTAATGGCTACCGCATTGAAGTTTGTGTGAGGTTAGCTCCTTGGACAGCGGACAAATGGTCATTAGAAGGCCTCTGGAAGATGGATGCCTATTATATAAATGTGACATTGAGGCTGTTTTACAGTATTATCATTTAGCACTCTCTTTAATGACTGTTGCTTCACTTATTTATTGATTATACCAGCTGTGGCTTAAAATCTGGGTCTCTGCCTTTAATGCTAGGCTTCTCAGTCTCCACATATCTCAGTCAGTTTCTGCTTATAGCACCATTTAATGGCTGTTCTTAGGTGGCATTTTTGGCTAAGGCTTTTAATTAAAAGAACATCTTTATGACCTTGGAATTTGAAATTAGGGAGGTTTAATTGCAGTATTTTTATTGTATAATGTTATTTTCTCTTGCAATGTCTTAATCTAATGCTGTAATATTCTGGTTCAAACTGAATTTCCATTTAAACAGCTTGTAGGTAAAAAGACATTAGATATTTTTGAAAGAAAATAATTTTGACAAATAGAAATTTTTAACACTCAAAAAGGATACATTTTTCCAGGTTACTGATACTATTTGATGAAGCCAAGAAAATAGAAGTGTGAAGAGATCTTATTATATGTTAAATAATAAGCTTGTAGTATGTATTATAATTGAAAACCTTGAAATAAAATTACAAGGCTTTCATGGACTTCACAATTTTAAATATTTTACGAAGTCTATTTTGATATTTCTATTACAATTGTTAAATATTTCATGATGTCCATGGTATTTCTTCAATGTTGTTTTGCACATTCTTTTCTAAGTAAAGAGATTAATTAAGCCAAGACTCAGCAGAGAGTTTAATAGATACCCCAAAGGGTAGAGAAATTGGAATCAACAATGGGACCAAAATTTGATACTTAATGGTGTCCCATTTTGAGTGTTAGTTTCTGACAATAAAGTTCTGCAAGCAGGTCTTTGACCAGTATGAAAGTCAGTTTTCAACAGAAGACTTGCTTTGTACCTCAACAACAGAATTGCAGCTACACATAATGAATCATTTCATGTTTCCACATTTAGCCTGATAAACAGAAACATTGGTATTACCGCTTACTTCAACTTCCTTCTATCTCAGAAAGTAAAATATCGTATTTGTCATTTGATGCCTGTCTCCCACCTTTGCCCTTGATTTCATTTCTTCCTCTCTTTTCAGGTGCCACACCATAAATCTGGGTAATCCAGGTCCTCGGGATCTTCAACTTTTTCTTTCTGTTGGTGCTTTGACAGCAGCTATTAAACATTTCAAGTCTCTCCTATCTCTACATTATCAATATGTGTTTTTCGTTTTTCTAATCAGTTTTATCAAGGCACAATAAAATGCACCATTTTAAGTGTACAGTGTGATGCACATTAACCGTCAGGACGTAGAGCATTTCCGTCACTACAGAAAGTCTCCTCATGCCCTTTTGCAGTCACTATTCCACCTAACCCCACAACCCAAAGCAGCCACTGATCTGCTGTCACTATAGATTAGTTTTGCCTATTCTAAAAATTTTATATTATGTGTATGAAATCACATGCTGTGCCTGGCTTCTTTTGCTCGGCATAATATTTTTGAGATGTGTTCATGTTGTGTTTGTCAATAGTTGGTTTCTCCTTAACTGATAAGTAGTTTTCCATTATGTGGATATACCAAAATGTGTTTATCCACTATGAACATTCAGGTTATTTCTAGTTTTTAGTTATTATGAATACATTTTCTATGAATATTCAAATATGTCTTTGGGTGGATATGTGTTTTTATTTTTCTTGGTTAAATACCTAGGAACTAAATTGCTATGTCACCTCAGTGAACAGGAAACTTTTTAAGAAACTGCCACTATGTTCTAAAGTCGTTGTACCATTTTACATTTCCACCAGCAATGTATGAGAGTCCAGTTGTTCCATATCCTCTCCAACCTTTAGTATTGCCAACCTTTTAAATAAGTGTATACTACTGTCTCATTATGATTTTAATTTTCATTTCCTGGATGACTAAAGATGTTAAGTTTTTAGGCATTTATTGGCCATTTTTATATCTTCTTCTGTGAAGTGGCAATATAAATATTTTTGAACACTTTTTAACTTATTTTTGTCTTACTATCACAGTGTATGTTTTCTTTATATATTCTGGATAAAAGTCATTTCTCAAATATACATATTATGAGTATTTTCTCCCAATACTGTTTAAATATATATATTTTAATAGTGTCCTTCAAAGAGCAGAACACTAGTGAAATATGTCATTTTTTTCTTTTACTTTTTATGCTTTGATATCCAATCTAAGAAATATTTGCTTATTCAAAGGCCACAAATATTGTCCTCTATGTGTTTTTTTCTAGAAATATATTATAGTTTTAGCTTTTATGTTGAGCTCTGGAATTAATCTCAAGTTAATATTTAAGCAATGTAAGGAATAAGGTGTAAGATTCGTTCTTTTTTTTTTTTTCCAAAAGACATCCAAGCATTTGTTGAATAGATTTTCTTTTCTCCACTGAATTACCTTGTTATTTTCATCAAAAATAAATTTACCATATACGCATGGGTCTATTTCTAGATTCTTTATTCTCTTTTATTTTAGTATGTGAGCAGTAGACCACTATCTTGATAACTATAGTTATACAGGAAGTCTTGAAATAAAGTAATGTAAGTTCTCCAACTTTGTTCTTCCTCTTTCCAAAGTGATTATTTTAGATTTTTTGCATTTCCATATAAATTTTAGAATATGTATGAATATTTTGCTAAAAAGCCTAGTTGGACATTTTAATGGGATCACATGAAATCTATAGACCAATTTGGGGAGAATCGACATCTTACTAGTATTGAATCTTCTAATTCAATAACAAACATGATGCATCTATTTCTTTAGTTCTTTAAAGTCTCTTAACAGTGCTTTATGCAGGCATTGAATCTATTTGTGAACTGATCTCTTTATATTCAATAGGTTTTGGTGCTCTTGTAAATAAAACAGATTAAATTTCAATTTCCAATTGTTTCCCATATAAAAAAAATGACAACTGTTTGTATATTGATCTTGCATCCTATAGTATTGTTAAACTGACTTATTAATTCTAGCGTTTTTATATATTTTTATCAGTTTCTATATATGTGCTCAGGTCATCTGCAAATAAAGATAGTTTTACTTCTTCCATTCAAATCTGTATGTTATTTTTCTTGTCTTATTGCACTGGTTAGGACTTCCAGTACAATATTAAATTGAAGCAGTACAAGTGGACATCCCTATTTTGTAGCTGATCCTAGGGGAGAAGTTTTCAGTCTTTCAAAACTAAGTTTGATGATAATCATAAGTTTTTCATAATGCCCTAATTAGATTGAGGACAGTCCCCTCTTTCCCTAGTCTGCTGAGAGTATTTATCATCAATTGATGCTAAAATTTGACAATTTTAGCAATTTTATATGTTAAATATTCTGTATTCACTGAGATTATTGTAGGATTGTTTTCTATTATGCTGTTAATATGGTGAATTACACTGATTTGTAAAAAGAAAACCAACTTTGCATTTCTGGGAAAGCCCCTACATGTTCATCACAAATTATAATTAATATTGTTATTATTATTATTATTATTAGAGACAGGGTCTTGATCTGTCATCCAGGCCAGAGTGCAGTGGCATCATCACAGCTCAGTGTAATCTCAGACTCCTGGGTTCAAGCAATCCTCCTGCTTCAGCCTCCCAAGTAGCTGGGACTACAGGCATGCACCACCATGCCTGACTAATTTTTCTGTTTTTTGAAGAGATGGGGTCTTGCTTGTGCTCAGGCTGGTCTTGAACTCCTAACCTTGAGTGATCCTCCTGCCTCGGCCTCCCAAAATGCTAAGATTACATGTGTGAGCCATCATGCTGGCCACAAATTATCTTTTTATATATGACCAAAATTGAACTGTTGATGTTTTCCTTTGGCTTCCATGGCATTATTCTTTCCTGTTGTCTTCATGGTATCTTATTCCTCTTGTGTTTTTTTTTTTTTTTCCTCTCTTTTTTGTTCCTCCTTAGCACTCACTCTCCTCACTGTATGCTCTTCCTAGGTAATCTAATCTATATTCATCATTTTCATGATTATTATCTCCATAACAATGATTCTTCAGATTATATTTACAGGCTCTTTTTCTTCCACAAGCTGTGAATCCATATCCTTATGTCTGCGATACTTTCTTCCTTGTTGCTCTATATGTATTTCGGCCTCAACATATACAGGATCTATTTTTTCTTTATTTTGCTCCCAAAATCCAATCAATCACATAGGTTGTCTTATTCAATCTGAAATAGGCTTAATCATTCCATTTTTTTGTTGTTGTCCTCAAATATCTCTTCTCTATTTTGTACTATAGTAGCTTCTTAACTCTTTTCCCAATTCCGTGTTACAGCATTCATATCTATCAGAATGATGGATTACCACCTTTAATGGCATCTCATTGTTTATTGGCTAAAGTCTGAATTTTTTTAGTATAATGTTTATGTCTCTTTGTTACCCAACTTTTTCCTCCCAAGCTCTTATTTCAATACTCTTTCAATCATATATTACATTACAGAAATACATAATTACTTGAAATTACTCGAACCCAGTTTTTGAATGTTTCCACCTGCAGCTCATTGCTTATCACTCTGTAAGACAATCAAAATACTTAACATCCAAAAAACCTTTCTGCCTCCTAACTCTCAACTCCTGTTTCTTCTCTGAGCCCTTAAATCACCTTGGAGACCTGTATTATTGTACTTATCAGCTTGTACTGAAATTATCTATTGTATGTGCCTATATTCTCCAAATTAATACACTCCCTCAAGAGAAAGAATCTGCTAATTTTTCTTTCTATATTAATTCGTAGTTCTATATCCATGCTTGGCACAAAATATGTGGTGAACTGAATTGAAGGTCAAACTCTAATCTGAATGCTAAATCTCATTTCTCAGGGGTCAAATATAACACAAGAGTCCTGTTCTGTGACTCAGAACACCCTGCGTTCCCATCTAAACATTTATTCAAGAGGAAGTAAGTGGGAAGCCAATATTTTCCATGCTTATGAGAAATAAGCAAGACTTCCTTTCAATAAAATGATAAAGATTTATTTCTTACTCTAAAATTAAACACAGCCAATACAAAATTAATACAAGGAAGTGAAACCTCTGCATTGGCTGGAGTGGCATAAACAATATTGTAGTTCACCCAAGAACATTAGGTCAATCCTGAGGAAGAGCTAGAAAGACTGGGATAGATCAGAAACTTTCATCTCATCCAGTCTTAACTAAAGGTTTTCTCAAATTTTAAAAGTGGTAACTTTAATACATATTATTTGCTAGGATTTGTAAATACTTTATGTTTAACTAAATAGCAGGTGGTATTCTCATTCCAGAGGGTACATATAGTTTGCCCTGAATGTACCTACTTCTTCTTCAAAAGCCGAAGATTCCATCACCCTTAACGAGATGTTAATAAAGTTTATTTCTTCCTGGCTGTGAACTCTGTCTCGCTCTCAAGGCTGTACCTTTACACTATGCCTTATTCTTGGGCTGTCTTTAGGTAGAGTATGAGGTTTGATTTAGGGATCCTAATTTAATATCCTTTTTTTTTCTCTCTCTCTCTTATTTAGCTTTGGCTATAGTTAAAAATTATTTCTGTAGAGGAATTTGACACTGGAAGGTCATAGAATTTCAGCAGTAGGAAAAAAAATGAGGGAGTGAGAGAGACGATCCAAACAGTGGCTGCACACCACTCTCCAGGCAGCGGGCAGTGTGGTTTTGTTTTGTTTGTTTGTTCACCTACTTGTTTATTTTGGTCTACATATTTTTACCGTTTTTGTACTGGGTATACAATTTCCAGTTTGCCTACAGTTCTTAGGACTTGCTATCTTCTTATACCAGGTTATTTTTGTTATTTTAGTCATGAAAATTACTTTATTAGTTATGAAGTCATTTATATTTAGGATTTCAGATATAAGCTTATTAATTGCTTCTTTTTGAGGAAATTGAGGTCACAAAAATAACACAAGCTGCCCCATTTTACACCCCTGGTCAAGAGAAGATCCAGCCAAATAATGTAGTTTTTTCGAACCTCAGACCTAAGCAGTTTCTGACATAATTTGCTGTCTCTGGTTTTGTGGCCTCTTAGCTTTCTGAGATGATAAACAGTTGAGAGCAGCAAGGGGAGTGGGTGACATAAAAATAAAAATCGTCTGAGGGAGAAGTTCCAACTTCTGAAACAATTTAAATGTAAGTGCCTGGGTGTGTGGGTGTGGGCAGAGTAAATTTGTGTGAGAGTATGAAGAAAGGTGTGTGATTTCTGGAAACCATTTTTGGGGCTGTGCCAGCAAACTGTGAATTTAAGGAGAATGATCAAGGACTATCCTCGGGGAAGGTGATTTAGGCTGTGGGTCAGGTAATGAAATTTGGATAATATAAGAAAATCCGCAAACATTGACAATTTATCATCTAAGGCATATAATAAGAGTAACTGTAGGAGTAAAGAGAATGAAAACAGAAAGAAACAAAAGGACATCATCAATTTCACTGCCATGTTTCAAGGTGAGAAATATATGGCTTTTTTCTGGGTGTCACGAAAAGTGGCCTTTGGCCAAGTCTCAGCTGCAATGTTATCTTCAGCTGAGTTTTTTTTTTTCTTTAATTATGGATTTGTTCAGAAACTTGCTACAGTGGCACCTTGCTATAATTTTCCCTGCCTTCTGCAAAAGAATTGCATTCGGCTCTCATCTAGCTACTTTTACATGCAGATTTGTAATGCATTGTTTCTAGCCTCTGGAGGATTTCGTGAGATTAAAACACTGCCCTGTTCAGAAAGTGCCTCAGAAGCACGGTTGAAACCAAACTGAGACTCTGAAACTCATGTTAGTTACCACATTTGATGTGGAATCCTATTTTCAGCATACTCTTGAAATACCTTTTACAGTGACTAATTACCATGAGTAGAAACACCAGAGACAATGTACACCAATGTCATAACACTTATCCACAAAGGACACAACTCTGAGTGTGGATAATAATGGCAGATTTAGCAAACACCGACTGCCAAGTTTTAGTTATGCTTATGGTATATCTTTAATGCACAGAAGATTGGAGTGATTCTTGGGGTAACAATAGAGAGAGTTTAATTCTTTTACCATATTTTCCATTCTATAGTCTTTTCATCTTGGTCAATCTCACTTGGGATATGGTTTTGTGCATGAAAGCCAATAATACTAGAATAGTTATGACAAGATTTTCAGTCAAAACAATCCTTGGCAGGTTAAAACAATTCTTGGTGAGTTCTTTGTCAAAATATAAAACAATTTCAGAACTCATCCTGATTCATCTAGCAAAAATTATCTATAGAGGACTTTGAAATTACTCAGACTCTAATTAGAATTCTAGATCTGCCTTCTACCTTCTTTTATTGTGTGTTTATATGTATGTGTGTATGTCCTTATTATTTTAATTTTTATTTTAATCTTATTCCAATTCTCTGATTATTAGTTTTCTCATCTGTAGAGATGTGGTATTTTTTTAACCTATATTTCTGATACCTAAGTAAGATTATACATATGAAATACAATGTATAGCTTATAGAAAGAACTCAAAAAGAGGCAACTAATATTAATTATGATCAGCTATTATGGTGCTGCAGTTTTATCATTTTGTTTAGCTCAAGTAGGATTTGCTTTATGAATCTGGGTGCACCTATGTTAGGTGTGTAAATATTTATAATTGCTATATATTCTTGTTCAAGTGTTCCCTTTACCATTATATAATGACCATCTTTGTCTTTCATTACTTTTGTTGATTTGAAGACTATGTTATCTGACATGAGAATGGCTACACCTACTTTCTTTTGGTTTCCATTTGCGTGAAATATGATTTTCCATCCCTTCACCTTGAGTTTGAATGAGTCCTTATAGGTTAGATGTGTCTCCTGAAGACAGAAGACAATTGGCTTATATTTTTTCATCCATTCAGTCAGCCTATGTCTCTTCAGTGGGCAGTTCAAGCCATTCACATTTATTGAGAGAAAGTCTTTATTTCCTCCTCATATATGAGAGTTAGTTTTTTAGGGAACAAAATTCTAGGCTGGCCATTATTCTGTTTAAGAAGACTGAGAATGGGGCCCCAATCGCTTCTGGCTTGTAAGGTCTCAATTGAGAAATCTGCAGTTAGTCTGATGGGTTTTCCTTTGTAAGTTACCTGCTGCTTTCACCTCACAGCTCAAAGGAGTGCCTCTTTTGTGTTTATTTTGGCCAGTCAAATGGCTACGTGTCATGGTGTTTGCCAATTTGCAATGAATCTCCCAGGAGTCCTTTCAGCCTTTTGTACCTGGATAGCTAGATTTCTAGCAAGGCCAGAGAAATTTTCCTCAGTTATTCCCTCAAATAGGTTTTCCAACCCTTGTGTATTTTCTTCTTCACTTTTAGGGATGCCTATGATTCTTATGTTAGGCCTTTTTTGCATAATCCCACATTTTTTGTAGGCTTTGCTCTTTCCTCTTATTTCTCTGCTCTATCTCTGTGACTGACTTATTTATTTCAGGGGTGTTGTCTTCAAGCTCTGAGATTCTTTCTTCTGCCTGATCTAACCTATTCTTAAGGCTTTCCATTGCATTTTGTAATTCCTTGAATGATTTTTCATTTTCAGAAGTTCTGTTTGATTTTTCTTTAATAATTCAATTTCTTTAGTGAATTTTTCATTCATTTCTTGAATTGTTTTTTGTGGTTTCTTTGTGTTGGGTTTCCATTTCATCTTGTATTTCATTGAGCTTCCTCACAAACCATGCTCAAAATTCTTTATCTGTCATTTCAATATTCTGATTTTGGTGATATCTATTGCTAGAGAGCTGGTATTCCCTTTTGCGGGTGTCCTTTTGCTCTGATTCTTCATACTTCTGAAGTTCTTTCACTGATTCCTTCTCATCTGGAGCAGCTGTTGCTTCTTACCTTTGTATTTTCTTTTGTTTAGAGAATGACATGCCCAGTTTAATCTCTGAGCCAGCAAGTAGTGCTTGTGGGTGAGAATTGACCACACCCTGTATAATGAGTCAGTAAATGCCATAAAAGGACATGCAAATTGACCACCCTGTCAGTAGGTGGTGCTTTCCAGAAGGAACAAGCTGTGACGTTGTTTTGGGGTCCTGTGACCAGCTCCAGTTCCTCAGGAGAAGCACTCTAATGTCTCAGGTGGTGGGTGGGGCTCTGGAGCTTCCAGGTGTGTTCTTACTCTCCACTTCAGCAGGGGCAGGCGGGGGAGTGAGGCTGGGTGTGACTGGGTTGGGTGAGCCTGCCCTTAAGCTTCGCAGATGCTGTTAGCATGGGTCAAAGGTCTGTTCCTTGCCTTTGGGCAAAGCTGCCAGGGAGGGGCTGAAATGGCCCCACTCAGCCAGAACATGTGTGTGGAGGTGGGGCTGTCCGAGACCGACAATCCAGCAGTCTGAAGCAGGCCTCACTCCTTTCCACCCTCCCCTATTCCACAGTTTCCCCCTGGTCTCTGACGGCAGGCAGGACCTCAAGCCAGCTGAGCCTCCCCTACAACTGTGATGCAGACTGGGAGGTTCCCTGCTCAGGATCTGGGCCTAAGCTGGAAGCGTGGCCCCCTGTGGGAGGAGGGGTGCCCCATGAGCATGCCGCAGTTAAAACCCACACTGCAATCAACCCACTGATCTGTCCCTGCAGGCACCCACACCTCCCAAGAGTAATTCACAAATATCCCCTCTGTGCCCTGGGGTGACACTATTGAGACCTGGGGGTGTGGGAGCTGACCTGTGAGCTCACCCCCAGACCCCGCAGATCAATCCCTGACCATGCCAGGGAGAAGCTTGCTAGTCCTGAGTCACCCAAGGGGTGCCCGAGCTGGTTTGATGTTCTTCCACCTTGGGTTGTGTCCTTCACTGATGGGGCCACCAGACAAGCAGCACCAGGAAGGGCCAGCAGACAGGGAGCTCACAGTACCCCTCTGCTACAGGACCCCCAAAGGAAAGGTCTGAGTCCCACTCCCTGTAGAAGCCTCCATTTGGCAGCTTGATTGTCTCAGCAGCCATGGGTAGGGGAGGTGAAGGGAGAAAGAGTCTGGGTGGAAGAAAGTCTGCACTCCGGTTGTTTCCAACCCTTTCTCTGGGAGGCTGCCCATCCAGAAAGACCGGCTCGGGAGTCACGCAGATTTCTCAGGACCCATTGGAATCCTTGGCTTCTGTAGTCTGGGCCAAAGATGGGAAATGTCTGTGTGGGAATGATCAAGACAGAACCTGAGGAGTAGAGGACCCCGGGGAAGAACAAAGGCACATGGTGGGTAGAGAAGCAATACGGTGCCTGCCATCTGGCTCAGGTCTGTGGGGCAGGAAGTGCCCCAGGGGAGCTGGGAGCCTGGTGCCCTGTCTGCAAGAAGCTCCCAGCTCCCTGGCAGCAGCAGTCTCTGGGCTCATGTAGGCAAAAGGTCTCTCCAGCAGCTTGGGAGACCACCAATAGTCCGAGATGCAAGGGAGGGAGACACTAACCACTCCACCTACTCTTCTTGCTGATCTCGAAGCCCCTGGGGAGTAATTTCCGCTGATAGCTTTCTCCAATCTCTTCCCATGGAGTCTCCTATAGATTTTGGCGCCCTTGCTTCAGACCCTCATCCAATTTGCATTTGTCTCTCTGTTTATTTTGTTTCTTTCATCTAAAACTTCTCCTTACTGAGACACTCCAACTGGCGGTGTCTCTGGTCCGCCCATCTTGCTCCCCTCTCCCCTAGATCGGAATTTTAGATTTACCGTATAACTCAATGATTTAACTTGGAAAAGGACTTCACCTCTATGGGTTCATTTATTTATTCAGCAAATGTTTATTAATCTTCTACTTCACTCCAATGCTGTGCTGGCTGTGAGAAACAAAACAATAAGTAAGATAGACATAGCCCTTGCCCTCATGGGTTTATATTCAATTGGACAAAATATCTTTAAAGTCCCATTCAACTTTAAAGTTCTATGGCTTGTTCTATAACTTGTTCCATTATTTAACATCCTGACTTGCTCCTTTGCTAATTGTCTTTCTCTCTTTATGACCTAAGCTCTCATAAATGTGGAACCGTGGTCTCAAGTAAAAGCCTTTCTCATTTCTGAAATAATGATTTAAAAGAAAGATGCTTCTTCAGTTTTCTCTTTTTCAAAATAAATATTTTATTCACGACTTTAGAAATATTTTTATTTTTTCTGGACATTGAGGTTGAGATGATCACTTTCAGCAAATGCTTCGAGTTAGTGCTGAAAATATTTTATTTAATAAAATTAAGGAAATCTATATAACAATACAATTTTTTGGAAGGAAGTCAAGATTTAAGTTTATGTATTCTCTAATATAAGGTTAAATATTTGAATGTAATTATCTTGCCTTGTAAGTCAGAAATTCTTCTGATACTTTCCAAATCAAAAATTCAAAAAAGGAATCTATAGCAACCTTTATATTCTCACTGTTAATCCTATTTAGGCAACACATATTAAGGAAGCAACACTGAGCCGGTGAGCTAAACTTTAATGGGGTGCAATCCACAGGAAATCCAACAACTAGCAGAATTTAATGAAAGCTGATAAAAGTTCTGTCTAAATTTCCTAGGATGGGCTTGACTTTGATATGACAACAATGTAACAATAACAAGCAGAGCAATGATACACCTGTGTTCAAGTCTTCTGAACTATTGTATCTAGAACTGCAACTTTTCAGCTATTTATGTACTTCCGTATCTCTAAATAACATCTAGTAGGTAGCAAGAATAGAAATTTGTTCTGGCTTTGCCTATTCAAGAAACAAATCTTGTCTTCCCTACAGTAATATGCTGCAGAATGCCAAAACAAATATGCTGACTGAACTGCTTTTTTCATGCAATTGTGAATTTGTATATCTTTCTCTATAAGCATAAGGTTTCCCTTTTGCATTCTGTGAACCTTAGATTATAATTTGCATGTTCCTTCTTTAGGTAACTGAACATGCAGGTGACCAAATTCCAACTCTGAATATGTAAATTGGGAGAACCATAGTTATTCATGAGAATGCATCATTCCAAGGTGTCAAACTCAGTTTTCTTAGGCAATAAATAACTGTGTAGTAGCTCTACAGTTTTGTATTAATCTTTTTATATGTGAACATAATATTAAAAATGAATTAAGAGTTTTTTTTCTCCAAGCAAACAAGGTTTTAATACTCTCTTGTGAGAAACAACTAATTTGTAGGTTATCTCAATCCAAGACTGAAGGGTTTTGAAGATTTCGTGAAGGAGTCCAAATTTAAACAAATTCACATGCCTAGAAGTAGAATGATAAAATGTGTGTTCTATTTCACTCATTAAAATAAATCCTGAGTTATAGCTTATGGAATTGTTGGAACAAATTTCACAAACTTGTGTAATTTTTCACTTAACCTGCATTAATTGTTTCAAATACTTTACAGAATGACAATGCTCTGTATTTTTGGCACAAATCCAGCTTTTTACTAAAAACTGAAGGGGAAAAAAAAGGTGCAAGGATGCATCAACACTAACATGAATATGGAGTTAGGATATTAAAATTCATGAAGTCCTGTCAACTGAACTGATGCAAACTCTATTTGCCGAAATACATGATGACACTGCAAGCCAGCAAAGATGAAAACAGCTCAAAAAAGCTTTTTCTGATGCTATTTTATTCCTCTGAATATCAAGTAAGCTGCTTTTCTTTAGGTAGGAGCCACATGCAGGTTCACCATTCTGTAAAGTTTTGCTGGAGCTGGTTTTCCAAACACAAGTGTTTTCTATCTTTCTGTTCTCCCTCTTGCTTCCTTCTCAGCATGTTCACTGCATATGGAACAGAAAAATTCCTGAACCATGATCACATTTTCTTAGACAAGCAATGTCCTCTCTTGTCACTTGACCTGAACTGAAACCAAACAAGCCCCACAGATACATTTGTATTCAGACTCAGTAAAACACTTCTTTAAAATACTGTCTTAGGGACTATTCCAAAGAGCTCTGACTGGTTGCCTTAACAAGGATTCCTGCCTTAATGCAATCTGGGAATGAGCTGGAAGATATGCCAACCTGCTAGAAATCTGACAAGCTCTTAGGTAGAGATCTAATAAAACATGGCTACAATTGTTAGTAGTTTAAACCAGAGAGTTTCTGAAGTTTTGTAAATTAAATAGGACAAGTCGATTTTTTCTAATTTGTAAATGAAACAGGACAAGTAAATGCTTTGAAATCCTGGGCTCTGTCACCGACATTTTCTCAGAGTCATCAATCATCATGAATCCCTTCATTACAGCTCTTGCAAAATGTGATCTATTCTTAAATACAATTTGAAAAGAGTCTTGAAAAAAACTCCTAGAAATCAAAAACCGTGTCTTCTGTGGTTTCTGTAAAAGGTTTAGTGTTTGGATAGCACAAAAAAAAGTTTAATTATAATCACAAAAATAATTATGTGTAGATCTGAAAGGGACATTGGGAGGTCAAGAGTCCAAAGACCCACATTCAGGCTATGTGGCTACTAAGCCCATTCTCATTTATAGGATAAATGAGAATTTATCCTATATAAGAGAGCTCTAAAGATGAAAATCTCATAACTTTCTACTTACTCTTTAAAAATAGAACCTGTCTTGGTTAGAAGTTTTCTTTCTTTACTATCTCCTCTTTTATTATGGCTTATATATTCATTCTCTAGAATATAGTACTGTCCAATAGAATTTTCTGTGAAAATGACATGTTCTATCTCTGCACTGTCTGACACCATAGTTGGTAGCCATATGTGGCTGTTGAACACTTATGGCTAATACAACTGAGAAGCCAAATTTAGAATTTTAACTATAATTAACTCCAAAATGAATTTAAATAGGCACATGAATTTAAACGACTGATGGCTGGTGTATTGGACAGTGTAATTCAAGAGAATATGTTCGTCATTTTTTAGTTGAAAATAACTGTCTTCACCTTTTCATTTATCCAACAATTATTGATAGAGAAACCCTCAGTGTATTCTGTGCACACAGTTTCAGCTGGAGATGAATAAAAGAGATAAGCCCCCTTTCACAGAGAGCTTACATTTTAGTGGGGTGAAACTGAAATAAATAAAATAATTAGAAGCAGCAATAAATATAATAAAGGAAAACAACAGGGCAATGTGAAGAATACTAACCGGCTGTTTGTTAAACTTGCTATTTTAGACAGAGTGATAGGTGAGTCCTCCTCTTTGGAGAGGTGACATTTCAGCTGAGATCTGAATGATAAGAAAAAACTATGCCTGTTCAGAGCCAGGGAAAGGCATCCCGGGAAAAAGAGAAGAACAAGGGCAAATATCTGAGGAGGACCTAGTTTGGCATGTTAGGGACAAGGAAAGACCAGCATGATGAGCTCAGTGAGGGGTGCAAAGAGGGAATGAGGGAAGATCAAAGAGATAAATTGAATTTAGATCAGTCAGGTAAGTTGGTAAGTTTGACAAAAGCATAATTGAGATTCCCAATTCAAAAGAGATTCATTACCTTCCAACTAAAAAAATATTGGTTTTCTGTTATATTTGCAAGCTTTCAGAACAAGACTTTCCTAATAAAGTGTTTAAAAATGCCTGTTTCTCAGAACCAACTCCCATAATTCTGAGTCTGTATGTCTGATGTATTAATAGATTTTAGGAACTTGTATTTTGTATTTAGTGTCCTAAGAGATGCTGATGGAGGTGGACCTTTTGCAACATTTTGAGAAATTGTTTAAGCGTTTCAAAAAGTAATCCCACTCCCCATTTGATCCCAAAGGCACCTAGTAACAGAGACACAGAAACATCCATATTAAATTACAGATTATTCTAGGGGCAGATTATTTAGAAAATAATTTTAGAAAGCATCTAATTACTAGAAATTTTTTACTTACTTCCATTTTAGAGAGGGCTAGGTAAAAATGTATTCTTCTTCAGCATAACATTGCTGTCTCTGTATCTAATCAGGTATCTATCTAGAATAGTGAAATTATGGAAAAATAAGAAGAGAAGTTGTTTTATTTTTCATCCCATTCTACAGGCAATTTTCTGAAGTCTGTAAAATTTATAGCACTCATCTTTTCTTCCTTCTAAAGATTTTTTTTCTTTCTATAAACAGATTATACACAGACTCTCAATACTCAGACAATCAACAGTTTGGTCACCTTATCTATTAGCTAAATGGAAAAAAAAATCAAAGAGCTAAATACTCTGGAAAAAACTCATTTATTAATATTATAAGTGATAATAATATGGGGGCACCAGAGGTGAGTAGAAAGAGCTGCAACAACCATCATTCCATTAGGCAATTAGGCTGATGCAGCTGCCTTGACCTGCTCTATAGAAATCCTCTACCTTGCATCTACACCTTTGTTTCTTCCAAAGCTGTGGTTTTTGGCAATAGAAACAGACCTCCCTAACTCAGTGTGACCAGACTTCACTTAAGGGGACACATGAGGTATTTCCTTTGAAAATATTTTAAACATTGTTGGATATATGACAATATCTAACAATATTTAAAAACAAAATCCTTTATAAGCAACTCATCCACTCAAAAGTTAAACTCTGATATTAATACATATCAACAATTGGCTCTGTTGCAGACCTGAGGTTGTTGTCAACAGTGCAGTTTCAATAAGATAAATTCAGAGCCTGTGTCTTTATTAGTACCTAAACCAGCTAATTCACATAGTTGTAAAGATGATTTCTATACGCTTTTGAGATTGCAAGATCTCCCCATCTGTAGTTCAACAACTACAGCTGCACTAAAACATCTCATCAATAGCCCAAAGCTAAATAGCGCCCCAGGAGAAAATTTCTTTTTGCCAGAAATGTGTGAATTTCCTAAGTGGTGGGTCTCAACCATTGCCAAAGTATTTGCCCTAATTAACTCCTCAAGTATAGTTCCCTCAGGATGAATTCAAAGTATATTCTACTCATCTTCTAAAAGGAAAATTCTCTAATTTCCCCAAATTACTGCCCCATTAGTCAGCTGGCCAATCCTTTTAAACTCTGTGCTAGGATTCTTTCCTAGGTGTTGAATCTAATATCCTCTCTAAAAAGTGAATAGATGTTTTAGGCACAACTATTTCTCTAGAGATCACAGTCTTGCTTTGGTCTGTCTTGCTGTAAAAATAATTAAGAAAAAAGTAACACTTTTCATTGATGCTTCAGTATTCCAATACATTAACTCTAAAGAAAGGACTATGGTATAAATGTATAATCTTGGTTCTCCTACAAAATTGATGGCATTAAATGTACCAAAGTGTTGCCATTGGTATACAGACTAAAAGCTTTGGGAATTCATGGAGAGTAATATTTTGGTTGGGCCATAATTTTCATAGCATTGTCATAGGAAGGATGTTTATAGGAAGAGATATTAAGGATAGGGGGTAGAGGCAAGGTACCAAATTAAGAAACTGGAAAAATGTGCCTGTTGAATTGGAAGGAGTTGAAATTTTTTTTACCATATTCTAAGATTATTTAAAAGAAAAAGGAAGTAAAGCTGAAAAGTTCACTGAAACAAGATTATGAAAGACTTTGATAAGACTGGATTTTATTCTATAGGCAATGGGAGACTATTGAAGATTTATGAAAATGACAGCTGCTGATTCCTATAACCAGTCTCATTGCTCTCTGGAGATGCAAAATAATTGTATACTAGAGATAGGAAAAATACAATATGGTTACCATTAGCAGGGAGGTAGTATAGCCTCGTATATAACATCACAGACTCTAAATGGGACCACCACTTTGAATTCCAATTCTGTCTCATACTAACTGTATGATTTTGAACAGGTTATTTAACATCATTTTCCTCATGTATAAAAAAAAGGAATAATAATGCACCTTATGTAAAACAGCATCTTACCAGGATTAAATATCATCTTAAGCACCTGATACATGATATAAATGTTGGTTATTACCATTACAATTCATATATAGTTTCCTTTGTGCTAAGCACTGTTCTATGTGCTGTGTATATACTATCTGATATTATCTGCACCACATTGACAAAATATTCTAATATTAACTATTTAATAAATAAATTCATTATATGGCAAAGATAAATGATATACAAAGACATCAAATAATTTTACAAGGTTGCATTCCAATGGAGTCTTCTGACTCTAGAATCTACATTCTGAATCACCACTCTTTTCTTCTTTAAGCAACTTTATTCCATTAAATTAGTTTGGCATAACAAGGGAGAAGCACATTTCATCAATCTTCTCAAGATAAGGAATTACATAGCACTAGCTGGATCTGTAATAAAATCATTTAAGACATTCTATTAGCCAAACATTTTGTCTTACCCACACAAACATGCACATCAACCAAAATTCTCCAGAATAAGTATATTTAGCTTGATTACTCTTTAAATCTCCAAGGAGTGTATTTCAAAAAGTCTACATCTGATAACACAACAACTTTATATATTCCATATATCCCTTTATCTCCCTACTCTAGTTTCTACTTTCCAATAAGTAGCATCACTAGGGCTGTGCTTTAAACAGATTTTTTCTGGCATCAGTGAGCTAGTCAAATTGAACCAAGAAAAGACTTGAAGGAGCCCCGTTCAGAAGCTCTTACAGTAGTTTAGGAGAATAAAAAGGGTCTGAACCAAAGGAAAAAAAAAAACAAAACAGGAATGAAGTACTGTGAAGCTAAAACTGAAGGAATTTGATGGCTAATTTTACATAGGTGAGAAAGAGGGAGGAAGAAAGCTTTGAGCCAGGATGATGAGGCTGATAGAAATGCCATGTCATGTGGTAGAGCCTGAGAAGGCTCACACAAAGGCAGCCTGAAAAGCCAAAACCCAAAGGAGAAATGATCACAATGTTTTCTTGAGTTCTGTGGCCCATTACCTTGGTTACATGCTATAAGATTTCAGCTTTGGACCAAAGCTTTTACCTTCTTCTTTTCCAGTTTCTAAATTTCTAGTAACCTGTTTAATAACAAAGGCTGCCTTCTCACACTCTTGCCTCTGAGAAAGTAAATCAAAACTGCAAACTTCTCAGCAATTGCCTATTCCTGGCTTTTATTTTGAGGGCAACATGCAGAAATGAAAGAAAGATAGATGATCGACTGTAAAAGAGTGGTAAGATAAATTTGATTTTGAATATATCCATATTGAGCTATTTAAGGGTGTGGTCCATATATAGGTCTAAGACTTAGTACAAAAGAAATAGAGTTAGACATATACGCTTGGCATCATCTATGTAGGGAGGATTGCTAAACTACAAAAGTGAGTAAAATACCAAGAGAGAAGTATTCAGAGAGAAAAGAGAATGGTCCAAGAATAGAACATAAAAGAATGCCTACACATAGAGGAAAATACCCAGAAAGAGTACTGGAGTAGTAGGGGAATAACCAAGAGAAGCTTGGTTTCACAGAAACCCACAAAGTGGAGATTGTCAAAGATGTATCAAATTCAGAGGACCATACAGTCAACAATAAGTTCAGGGTATAGGTTAGGGTATACTCTCCTTGTAATTAGAGAACTTCTACTTCTCAGCACCAATGGTGGTTCCAACTGGGGCCATCTATTTTGGTACTAGATGATACTTATTACACACCTATTATGTGGCATGTACTTTGTAAACATGATTTTATTTAATCACAACAGCCCTGAGACATGGGCAGTCACTTCACAGAAGAGGCCACCAAGTGGGGAACCAGGATACAAACCCATGTAGGGATTAATCCAAAAAACTACAATGAAAAATGACGTATTTGTAAAAATATTAATGTGTGGGTCACACCTCAGCATCTTCTCATTAGAGGAATTTTCTTTACTTGCTATGAATTTCTTTAGATGGAAATGATCTGGATTTGTATTCAAAACTAGATCTTTAAAAGGTGAACGTGAGACTTAAAGCAGAAGCCCCAGTTCTGTTAGCCAGATCTATTAACAGTGTCAAAGTCTCCTCTGGCACCAGTCTCCAGAACCACCTTTGTGAAAAATGAAGTAAATTATAACATGCACCCTGCTGAACGAGGCTGAAGTTTCTGCCTCAAAGGTTCCAATCTTGGCTTTATGCTTTCAAAGTATCATAAACTATGATTGTAGTACTCTGGCAAACAGGAAATAATTGCTAGCAATGCTGTATGGTTTGAAGGAAGCTGTTTCTTAAAAAGTTCAAAGCGCTTTCTTCCCTCTGTGAAGAATGCTTGCCTTTTCTACCATAGTCATCTCTCACAAAATCAAGCATACTGACATCTTGAAAACATGTTTCTATGCAGACAGGTGTGTCTTTGCCTGAGTCACAAAGCTGAAAGGACTACCATATGCTTTCCAGGCAGTGGGAAGATTGTCTGAAAAACCAAACTTAAAAATGCCTGTCTCCTGCTTGTGACCTAGAAAAGACTTCCCTTTGGTGGGAAGAATGACTCTGCTGCTGCCATGTCATTGAAATTGCTTTAGAGGGATGTCTTGATTATTATTTTGTGTTTGGATGTGTGAACTGAGCTCTCAACAAGCGTCCTTTGGTGCAATAAATAAAGAAGTTTGAAATCCTGAACCAATACTTGCTGCTTTCTGCTAAAATAAGATTATCATCCATTTTACCACCCCCCACAAAAAAAAAAAGAAAAGAAAGAAAGAAAAATGTCGTTTTTACAGAAGAGGAATGATTTATTCAATATTACTTGGAGGAACAAACACTTGACTCCTCTACCTTATTGCTGCTGTTTTTAACTGTCAACCTATTTAGTCCTCAGCCCTGACAATACAAAAACCAGGGTGAAAAAACAGAGAACAGGAAACCTTTTCATGGAAAGCACCTTATAATACACAGTTCTTTGAATAAAGATGTCTGTCTATATGTGCCACTATTACAAGAACATATAATAATTTTCAAAAAAACTGATAGCTGGACTGCTACTAATGGTAGCTGCACAAATTCACACAGGTCGATTTGCTGATCAGTGTTCATGTCCACTAACTGGAACACCTCCTGAGAAGTAGTGA
>RJWJ010018148.1:0-31999 GCA_004363605.1 Indri indri
TGCTTTATTGAGGCTCCTTACAACTTACATTATGCGGAAGACGCCGAAAGCGGAAGGGTGCAGGCTTATATAGGTTGGGCTACGCAAGGCAATGAGTCAGCAACGAGCATGCGCACTGGCTTGTTTACCCGCACCGGAGAGGGGCGTACCCCAGGATGTGGGCGCCATCTTGTAATGGCGGTGCAGGCTTCCCACAGTCCAAGTTGTCTTTTACTGATCTAAATAATCAAATATTTATTGGGCAATATGTCAGGCACAGTCTTAAGTTCTTGCATACTGGACTTTATGTAATGCTTACCCCTCTGTGATCTTGTCAGACCATCACACTCATTTTGAAGATGGAGAAACACAGGCCCAGAAGGTGAAGTTATTTGCCCCAAGGTCACTCATCCATGAAGTGCAGAGAGGGGTAATTCACCAATGGTGTGCTTCATTTCTGTCACATAACTGTTGTTTGCTTCACTTCTGGTCTAGTTACCTAGCATGCCTCTTTCCCACTTTGTCAAAAATCTGCCTATGAAAGCCCAGCTGGGCCCAGGACACTCCCCTGCTCATTAACCTTCCATGACACCTTGATGCTTTCAAGTAAAGACCAAACATCCCAGCTGGTTTGATGTATGATGAGTACTTATTGAGCACCGCTAATGTGTCCGCTGTAAAGTAGACAGAGGCAATCCAAACACACGTGGCCTGAGCCTCAGAGCTCACTTTCTGCTGGAGATAGAAATGCATTATCTGCCCTGGCTTCTCTAACAAAAACACCTCCTGTGCTTTCCTGTGTTCTACTCTGCTCTATTTTCTGGACCCTTCCAGCCAAGATCCATGAAGAGATTGACCGGGTGATTGGACCACACCGGATCCCAAGTGCGAATGACCAGATCAAGATGCCCTACACGGACGCCGTGATCCATGAGATACAGAGACTGACAGACATCGTGCCCATGGGTGTTCCCCACAACGTCACCCGGGACACTCATTTCCGAGGCTACCTTCTGCCCAAGGTGGGGTTGCTCCCTCATTGCCGCCCCTTCACCCACCACTGCACCCCTCTTTCCTTCTGGTTCCCTACCCCCAGAGACCAACACTGATTTCTCCTAACTGTCCTCATTTTCACCTCAGGGCACAGACATATTTCCCCTGCTTGGTTCAGTCCTCAAAGACCCCAAATACTTTCAATACCCAGATGCCTTCTTTCCTCAACACTTCCTGGATGGGCAGGGCCACTTCAGGAAGAATGAAGCCTTTCTACCTTTTGCCTCTGGTAGGTTTCTATGTTTAGCTCCCCTGTCCCCAGGTATGTGACAGGTCCACCCTCCAGCAATTGGTCTGTATTTGAAGTTCAACTCAAACTGGGAAATTGAAGTCTATATCATAGAATCATAAAATTTTATCATAGAATCAGGGAATATTAGAAGCATTGACTCTGATAATTAGAAAAAAATATTAGACCAGAAATAGCACTAAACAGGCGGCCAGCAAACTTTCTGTTAAGGATCAAATAAAAAATATTTTCAGTTTTTCTAGCCAGATAATCCCCATCTGAACTACTCACCTTTGCCATTTTACTATGAAAGCAGCCACAGACGATATTTAAATGAATAAGCACGTGTGTGAGCCAGAAAAACTTTATTTATGGACACTGAAATTAGAATTTCATTTAGCTTTCGCATATCAAAAAATATTACTCCTCTTTTGTTTTTTCCCCAACCATTTTAAAACGCAAGAAGCATTTCTACTTTTCAGGCAGTATAAACACAAGCAGCAGGACAGATTCACCCTACAGACAATGGTTTGCCCACCTACAGCATAAAATCTTGGCACAGTGGCATTCAAATGTGCATCAATTAGAACCTGTAGTCAGGGCAGTGGCTGGGAAAGTGGACATCACTGCACCATGACAAACAGTGGCACCTTGGGTGAGTTACTTCAGCTCCCCATTTGCCAAATGGAGATTAATCTCTCCAAACAACTGGACAGGTGCCTTACAAAGAGTAAGCATTATTTAAGTATGAGCTTTCACTTTTTTTTTTTGTCACTGGTGTCTGACACCTGTTAGGCATTCAATAAACCTTTGAGGAATTGAAATGAACACAAGCTGGAAACTCATGGATCCCTTAGAACCAGTCCATCTTGGAATGGGAGGGAATCCCAGCCACCAGAGAAACGACCGCCACCTGTTGAGTCTCTACAAGTGGCAGGTCCTAACTGAGTACTAAATGCAGGAACCTACTAAGCCTTTACAACAACCCTTTATAAAGTGGGTAAAATCACGCCCCCGGAGATGCTGCTGAGGCTCAGTGGGGTGGTCAATCCAGGTGCTCCTACACCCCTGTTACCTGTCCAGGTGTAACGTGCCCTTTTGCCCTCCCCTGTGGCCGCAGGAAAGCGCATCTGTCTGGGCGAGTCCATGGCGCGCATGGAACTCTTCCTCTACTTCACCTCCATCCTTCAGAACTTCTCTCTACGTCCACTAGTGCCGCCCGCCGACATCGACGTCACTCCCATGGTCTCTGGCTTTGGCAACATTCTCCCTATCTGTGAGCTTTGCCTGGTGGCCCGCTGAACGCCCCCTGCTGGGCGAGAAAGGAACGTCAAAGAACGGCTTTGCTCGCGCGAGGCGCACCCATCCTTCTCATCATGGCAATTCTCACAACATCCCTACAAGAAGGTACTGTGTTTACTGTCATGGGACCACAGTCAACTAGGGTCATTTCAAAATATGAATCTGTATATCTTGTACATCCAGTAGAAAAGCAGTGCCCTGTCCAAGATTTCCACCTTAGCCTGCAGGTTTCATGTTCACTTGACCACCTGTGCCTGTTTCTGTCTGCATCAAATGCCTGTAGATTCTACAGCTTTATGATTGTCCCTTTCTGTGTTTGCCCTGATATTGACTAAAATGTAATCGACCGCCCTTTCTCTTTGATTCTCATCTTCACCCCCCAGCCGCCTTTAAAAGTCAACAAGGAATTCAAGACTCTTGCGTGTGGCGAGTTTATTGTGCAGTGTGTGTGACACCAACGTGGGGCCCAGCAAAGAACCTGAAATGGCCTTTTTTACTTCCTTGTTATTAATTGGCTTTTCTGCCAGCCCACTTATTTCCCTCTGGTTGGGCAATCCCATGAAATACCCAGCCTCAACCCTCGCATTGATTTATTACCTTTCCCCACCATCGTGTCTGAATGATTAAAAATGGCAGAGTCATAAGGCAGGAGGCTGGATGTTCAGGTATCCACAAGGAGACCAGTGTACCTGGAGTGGAAGAAGTCAGAGAGTAGGAGAAAATAAGATGAGGCCAGGGAATTACTGAGGGCCAGACTGGGTGGGGCCTTGTGGACCAAGGTGAGCACTTGGCCTTTACCCTGAGAGTGATCAAGGTCCTTGGAGGGCTGGTGAGCAGGCTGTGACTGGCACTGGCATGTTTCACAAGGCTCACATTAGCTACTGTATGATGGATAGACTAAGGAGGTGCTGAGGACAAAAGCAAAGACCAATTAGGGGGCTACTGCAAGTGGTGATGTTGGCTCAGACACAGCAGAACCAGTAGAGTGGGGAGAAGATGGTGGATTTTGAATCTATTGTGATGTCTGAGATGGCAGGCTTTGCTGATGACATGTAGGGTGTGAGAGAAAAGAGGGCTCAGGCATGACTGCAGGCATAACACCTCATCCTTTGTCAGCTCTCCCTCAACATGACATCGCCAGGGAACCTCAGGACCCATAACAGGTTCCTATTTTTAAGCAACATAAAAATGAATTTTGCAGTAAAGTAGGAAGACTGTTGGCTACCACAAAGCAATTGTTTAGCTCGCAAAATCAATGGGAATTCTGGGGAAACAGGCAAAGACCATGAGTAGGAAAAAAAGAGAGACCACCATCTTTCTTTTTCTTTCTGCTTTTGCAAAAATATTTTTTTATTTCAAAAGATTTAGGGGATGCAGTGGTTTTTTGATACATGGATGGATTGTATAATGGTGAAGTCAGGGCTTTTGGTGTACCTGTCCCCCAAATAGTATACATTGTACCCAATAGGCAAGTTTTGATCCTTCATCCCCCAAAAGTTCTTCTTGAATGAAGATCCAAATAGCACATCTCCATGTCCACAACAGACACAAATATACAAACCCACATCATTAAAGTCTTGGCATCCCTTCCATAAATATACCATTTCAGAGCTGCAAACACACCCAGCAAGTATACAGCACAATGGTCATCAAACATCGTTGCTGTGAAAAACTTTTTTTCAGAGGATTTTTTGTGCAAATCTAATACATGAAGCAGGGTACAGTATCACTGATCTTTCTCTAGGTAAAGTACAGAAAAGCTATAGACTTACAAAAGAGCCTTCATTCTTATTGATGAGAAGCGCCCATTAGAAAGTTCCTAGATATTGAAATAATACACATATGAATCATATCTGTTTTAAAGCCTATAATTCCAATATGGAGGACTGCAATGGAAGAAGCCAGATGGATTGGGGTGACACCAGGAGGTACGAGACAGGTTTGAGAGAATCAATAGCTTTTTCATTTCTTGGAAGAGACCAAACATCCAAAGCATATCACATGGCAAAGTACTACAAACTGGGTGGCTTAAAAAACCAATGGAAATTAATTCTCTTAGAAGGCCAAGTCAACAGGGCCATATTCCTTATAAAACTTACAGGAGATGAACCTTCCTTGACTCTTCTAGTTTCGGTATTTGCTTAGCATTTCTTGGTTTGCAGATGCCACAATCATTACATGGCCCTCTTCTCCCCGTGTGTCTCTTTCTCCTCCTCTTATAAGGACGCCAGCCATATTGGAATAGGACCTACTCTCATGACTTTATCTTAACTTGACTCCATCAGTGATGACCCTATTTACAAATAAGGTCACATTCTGAGAAACTGGAGGCTAGTACTTCCACAAATCTTTTTAGGGGACACAATTCAACCCCAAGCACTGAACATTTGGGTTGTTTTCACCTTTTGGCTATTGTCAATAACGCTGTTATAAACATTCATGTACAAGTTTTCGTGAACGTATATTTTCATTTCACTTGGACACATACCTAGGAGTGGAATTGTTGTGTCATAAGCTAACTCTATGTTTAATCATTCAAGAAACTACCAGACTGTTTTCCACAGCAGCTGTGCATATTACATTTCCACCAGCAGTTTCTGAGGGTCCCATTCTCTCTCTATCCTTGCCAACGCTTGTTATTATTGTCGTATCACTTTTGATTCTACTCACCCTAGTGGGTGGGAAGTGGCATCTCATTATGATTTTGATATGCATTTTCCCTAATAGCTAATGATATCTAGCGTTCTTTTCATTTGACTATTGGCCATTTTATTTTTTTTTTATTTTTTTCTTTTTTTGAGAAATATCTGTTCAGATACTTTGCTTATTTTTTAAATTTTTGCTCTTTTTTATTTTTTTTTTATTTCAGCATATTATGGGAGTACAGATGTTCAGGTTACGTATGTTGCCCTTGCTCCCCCCTCCCCCCCAAGTCCAAGTTTCAGGTATGTCCATCTCTCGGATGGTGCGCATTGCACTCTTTGTGTATGCATATACCCGTCCCCTCCTCCCCCCTTCCCCCTCCCCCTTCCCCCTGCCCAACATCCAATAGATGTTATTCTTATATGTGCACTTGTGTTGATCAGTTAATACCAATTTGATGGAGCACATGTGGCGCTTGTTTTTCCATTAATAAAGATAAATTTTTTTCTTACAGTTCTGCATGCTGGAAAATCCCAGATCAAGTCACTGGAAGACTTTGTGTCTGGTGAGGGCCTGCTTCCTGGTTCATAGCCTTTTCACTATGTCCTCACATAGTGGAAGGAATCAGGGAGCTCTCTGGGGCTTCTTTTATTTATTTATTTAGGAGACAGAATCTTGCTCTGTTTCCTGGGCTATAGTGCCGTGAAGTTAGCCTAGCTCACAGCAACCTCAAACACCTCGGCTTAAGCGATCCTCCTGCCTCAGCCTCCCGAGTAGCTGGGACTACAGCCATGTGCCACCATGCCCTTTCTATACATTTTTAGTTGTCCAGCTAATTTCTTTCTATTTTTAGTAGAAACAGGGTCTCACTCTTGCTCAGTCTGGTCTGGAACTCGAGACCTCGAGCAATCCTCCCGCCTTGGCCTCCCACAGTGCTAGGATTACAGTCATGAACCGCTGTACTGGGCCTCTGGCACTTCTTTATAAGGGTACTAATCTTATTCATGAGGACTCTACCTTCATTGCCTAATCACCTCCCAAAGGCCCCACCTCCGAATACGATCACATTGAGGATTACATCTACGGCATATGGATTTTGGCAGGAAATACAGATTCAATCTATACTTGTTTCTTGTTATTCCTGTTTCTTTCCTAATTGTCCTTTCACTTCCTTTAGTTCAATTTATTCCTTTTTGATGTGATGCTGTTGTCTTAATTTCATTTTCAGATTGTTCATTGCGAGTGTAAAAATTGATTTTGTATATTGATCTTTTTTCTTTCAACTTATTTATTAGTTCTGATACTTTTTTGTGGTTTCCTTAGGATTTATTTCTCACAGTTCCGGAGGCTAGAAAGTCCAATTATGTCATCTGCAACTAAAGATGGTTTTGTTTCTTCCTTCCCAATCTGTATGCTTTCAATTCCTGTTCCTCGCCTAACTGTCCAGTAAAAATGTTAAGTAAAAGTGCCAAGAGTGGACATCCTCACCTTGTTTCTCATCTTAGTGGATAGCATCCACTCTTTCACCAATGGGTTCCATCTATGGAATTTTCAAAGAGTCCCTTTTTCGGGTTAGGTAATACCCTTCTTTTTAAAATTTCTTTTGTGATGGGGACTCACTATGTTGCCCAGCTGCTCTCGACTTCCTGGGCTCAAGCGATCCTCCCACCTCAGCCTCCCAAGTAGCTGGAACTACAGGTATGTAGTGTGTCAACACACACAGCTACCTTTCTGATCCTAGTTTGTTGAATGTTTTCATGAATGAGTGTTACATTTCGTCAAATGAATTTTCTATGTCTATTGAAATAATAATGCGGTTTTTGTTTTTCGGTCTTTTGACATGATGTTATATTGACTTTTGGAATTTGAACCAGCCTTACATTCCTGGGATAAATCCCCCTTGATCATGGTGTATAATTCTGAATTATATGTTGCTGGATTCTGCCAGTATTTTGTCATGTATTTTAGCATCTATATTCATAAGAGATACTGTACTGTAGTTTTTCTTTTTTGTGATGTCTTTGTCTAGTTTTTGTAACAAGATAAAATGACCTTGTAAAGTGAGTTGGGAAATTTTCCCTTCTCTTTTATTTTATCAAATATTTTGTGAATAATTGCTATTAATCCATTTTTAAATCTGTGATAAAATCCACCAGGGCCTGTACTTTTCTTTGTGTGCACTTTTTAAATTATTAATTTAATTTCTTTACTTGTTCTAGGTGTATTCATATTGTTTATTTCTCATTGAGTGAGTTTCAGTAGTTTCTATTTTTTTGTGGAAGTTTTTCCTTTCGTCTATAGTATCTAATGTGTCAGTGTAAAATAGTTTACGCTATTCCTTTATAATCCTTTTTATTTCTCTAAGCTAGGTTGGAATGTCTCCATTTTCCTTTCTAATTCTAGTAATGAATCCTCTCATTTTTTGTTAGTTAAAAGCTAAAGGTTTGTCAATTTCGTTGGTCTTTTCAAAGAACCAGCTTTTTGTTGCATTGATTTTCTTTATTACATTTTCTATTCTCTATTAATTTTTACTCTAATCTCCATTATTTTCTTACTTCTGCTTCTGTTAGGACTAATTTGCTCTTCTTTTGACATAAAGTCAAAAGATTGTAAGTCAACCCATCATAACTTGGGGACCATCTGTAGTATGTTTTCTATATGTTTTAGGCCCAACAATAGACTGTATATGTAAATTTTATACAGTTGATTTTCAACTAAGTCAGAAGGAAAATAAATATACATCTATACTGTCTTTTACTATTATGTCATTACCATTCTGGTGCTCTTTGTTTTTTCACATGGATTTAAATTACCATGCAGGGTCACTTGCTTTCAGCCCGAAGAACTTCCTTTAATTTTTCTAGTAAGGTGGGTCTGTTAGCAACAAATCGCAAAACCTAGAGGAAATTCCTGGACATGTAAAACTACCAAGATTGAATGAGAAAGACATACATAGAAAACATGATGAGACAAACACAGGTAACAACATTGAATCACTAATGTCTCCCAACAAAGAAAAGCCCAGAGACAAGTATCTTTCTTACTTAATTCTACCAAACTTATAAAGAAGAATTAACACCAATTCTTTTCAAACTATTGAAAAAAATTGAAAAGAAAGGAAACTTCCAAAACCACTCTATAATGCCAGTATTATTCAAATAACCTCACAAGGACACAACAAAAAAGAAAACCAAAGGGTAATATCACTGATAAACATAGATGCGAAAATCCTCAACAAAATACCAACAAACCAAATCCAACAACGCATCAAAAAGATAATACACCATGATCAAGTGGGATGCATCCCAGGATGCAAGGATGGTTCAACATAAACAAGTCAATAAATGTCATACGCTGCATCAACAGAATGAAGGAAAAAATCCATGTAATCATCATGGTAGACATAGAGTATTTGATAAAATTCAACATCCCTTCATGATAAAAAAAAATACTCAACAAGTTAGGTATAGAAGAAACATACAAAAACATAATAAAGGCCATATATGACAAACTCAAAAATAACATCACACTGAATGGGGAAAAGATGAAAGCCTATCCTCTGATACCCAGAACAAGACAAGATGCCCACATTCAACATAGTACTAGAAGTACTAGCCAGAGAACTCAGGCAAAAGAAAAAAATAAAAGGTATCCAAATTGGAAAAGAGAAAGCCCATTGTCCCTCTTTGTGGATGATAAGATCCGATATATAGAAAATTCTGGATGCCGTCAAAAAAAATCACTTAAAACTGTTAAACAAATTCAATAAAGTTGCAGGATACAAAATCAACATACAAAATTAGTGGTAGCATTGATATACACCGGTAATGAAATAGCTGAAAAGGAAATCAAGAAAGCAATCCCACTTAAAATAACTATAAAAACATACCTAGGTTTTAAACAAGGAGGTGAAAGCCTTTTACAATGAAACCTACAAAATGCTGATGAGGGAAATTGAAGAGGACACAAGTATATGGAAAGACATCCCATGATCATGGTTAAGAAAAATTAATACTGCTGCAATGACCACACTACCCAAGCAGGGGACAGAGGAGTGTGCTCTGCTGGTGTGACTTCCTGCGCTGGCAGAGGCCTGGACAAATTGGGGAATAGGGAAGGGTGGAAAGCAATGAGGCCTGTACCAGCCAGTGGGATTGCAAGTCTCAGAGAGCCCCACCTCTGCATGCAGATTTTGTGGTTGAGTGCGGCCACGTCAGCCCCTCCCTGGCAGCTTGGCCCAGAGGTGGAGAGTGGAACCTTGACCACTGCTGAAGCACATCCCTTGCCAGCATTCATGGAGCTTGAAGGCAGTCTCACCTAACCCAGCCCTGCACAGCCCCACTCCCCCATCTGCCTCTGCTATGGTGGAGAATACTTACCTGGAAGTTCTAGGTTGCCACCCACCACCTGGGGCATTAGAATGCTTCTCCCAAGGAAACAGAATATAGAAAACAGGACCCCAAAATAGCATTGCAGATTGTTCCTTCTGGCAGGCGCCACCTACTGACAGGGAGGTCAATTTGCATGCCCTTTTTTACTGGATTTAAGGACTCAACATACAGGTTGTGGTTGATTTTCACCCACAGGCACCACCTACGGACTCAGAGATTAAATTGGGCATGTCATTATCTAAACAAAAGAAAATTCAAAAGTAAGAAGCAACACATGCTCCAGATGAGAAGGAATCAGCGAAAGAACTCCAGAAGTTTGAAGAATCAAAGTGAAAGGACAGCCCCAAAAGGGAACACCAGTTCTCTAACAATGGCTACCTAAGGTCAATTTCTTATGCGCAGCTCCAGTGGGGTCAGCTTGGCCGTGCTGAGGAATGGATGGGGAGGGAGGTGCCCAAAACACCCTCTCTCCTTCCCCCACTTCCCCAAAGGAAAAGCTTTTGGAACTTTAGACCAGAGAATGTAAAAGCCAGGAGGGGATTAGAGACCATCTCGCCCATCCCCTTCATCCTGCAGATTAATGATAAGAGCAGCTAATTTTCATCAAGCACTGAATGCCATGTACCTCGCATGAGTTAGCCCACACACTCCTCACCTGAACAGCCTAAGAGGCAGGTGTTCTATAAGGCTCAGAGAGGTTAAGTCAGATGTTCAAGGTCACACAACCAGGAAGAGACAAGGTTAAGATTCCAATGCATGCCCTAACCTTGCTCTGAACCACTGTTTCATCCATCCAGAAAGAGAAACTGAGGCCCTGAAAAGGGAAGGGATTTTCCCAGGTTCACTCTGGAAGCCTGTGCCCAAGCCACTGACCATGGAGTGTATCCCTCTCATGTGACTTCAGAAACGGATCTCTCACGCAACACTCCATGATAATAAGGTCAAATTCACTGACCTCTCAATCTCCTAGTTCTCCCAGTCTGACTGCTGCCACCCACTCCCAGGTCAGCTCATGGCAGATTTCTCAACACTCAGTGCACTTCCTGGTGCCGACCTCAATGAGAAACAAACAAACTCCCCAAGTCTCTACCTCCCGGCTTTTTAAGAAACAAGGGGGAAGAGGAGGGCCCAGGCTTGCATCCAGCCCAGGTGCAGGTTGGTGATGAGGATTAAGGGACTAATACCTGCCAAGCTGGTGTTAACCCTCTTCCCACCTCTTTCCCCTCCAAAACCAACAAACAACTTTCCTCTCTCTGTTTGTTCTCTGCCCTTTATTCCCTCCTCACAGGTTGAACACTCTGAGCAGGATGCCAGCCCTGGGAGTGCCAACCTCAACCACTGTGACTTGTCCCAAGTTCCAGGCCCTGAGGCTGGGTGCAACCCTGGATGGTCCAACCATCACAGCCTGCCCAATGCCCATCTGGAGCCCCTCTCAGGGTCTAGCTGAGGTGAAATTCAGGCCCACATAGGACCAACCTCAACACCAACCTAACACTAATGTCACAGCCTGCTGGGACCAACCTCACACCCCATATGGTGCCACTCTTACGCCCTCCTGAAGTCAATCTCCTAGGCCAAGCCTCAGAGCCGTCTTTGCACCGGAGGTGACTCTACTAACATTCTCCTTGTATCAAGTTCAGTGTCAATTTGTTTCCCATCCTAGCACACACCTGGGGAAATCTCAATGTCAATACGATGCCCCTTCCTTGCTGGCCTGCCAGGTGCTGACATCAGAACCTGCCGGTGTCATCCCTGTGTCCACTGCTGATGCCAATCTCAGCAGCTGCTGCTAAGCTTGGTCTCCGCTGGACTCCCAGGATGAATGAGGCCAGTCAATGATGGGAAACAAGGAGAGAGTTCATATCCCAGCTCCCTCACCTACTGCCTGTGTCACCTCAAACAAGTCGCTTTATAGAGTCTTGGTCTGCTCATCTTTCAAACCAGGATGATGATGAACCAACCTCATTGTTACAAAGATGAAGTGAGATCATTAACATAAAGGCTTAATCTTCCTGGATGACAAGTGCTCACCAAAGGGTAACTGTCCTTATTGTTAAGGAAGAATTTCCCTGAGGGAAGGACAGTAGGGCCACTCATCCTTTCTCTCCTCCCACCCATCCCATCATCCATCTCTGTTCCCAGCACTGTGGTTTACCCAAATCTCCTCTGCTATAGTTCCCTCTACCTGCTAATACTACCTCCTCTGAAACCAGGAACCACCCTTAAAGAAACCTTGACACACCCTCAAATATGACCATCTCTTCCCAAACCCCCACTTTCCACTGGTGAGGAAACCAAACGCAGAATGTGGAAACTAAGAATGCGGAATAGTAGAGGTAGGAGTTCAAGGCCTTTGGCTAACGGGCCTCTCACACGTGTGCCCCCTGCTCACTCTCTGCTTTCTGTCCTCAGTATACCCACATATGAAATGGAGAACATTAATAATAATAATAACAATATTAATAGAAATGATATGATCGATCTACTGGGTTTCCCTGTGGACCTAAGCCAGTGGCGCTCTGGCTAAATTACAACCCTTGGGATATGCGGGATTTCTCCACCGCGTTGTTGGTTGTTATTACTATTTTGCAAGACCTGCCCAGACTCCCTGTCAACTGAGATGATGAGTTACTCTTATCCAGGTCTGTGGAAAGTTCCACTGCAATGTGTTTCTGGTCTTCTACCCCTTTCATGACCAGAGATGGGCTCTGTGCACCTAACCTGGCCTTTGAGGTCCCAGTGAGGATTCTGGACGGCAAGAGACAGAACTGCGCCCAAAGTAAAAGCAATTCAAAACTTGGGGTCAAATGCTGACCCCAGGATCCTGCTGGGCTCTCCATGCACTCCTCCTCCCAGGAACTCCACATCCACAGCCCTGGGGACTTCCTTGCCCCAAGACACAAATCCATGTCGCTGGAATCTCCCCTCCTGAGACCCTTACCCTACATCCTGGAAGTACGCTGCATAGTTCCTTTCTCACCCCAAAAAAATCCAGACCTGTGGACTTTCCTCTCCTGAAACCCGAAAACCCACAGTTTTTGGTCCCTCCTCATTCTAAGACCCCAAATCCAAAGCATAGGTGCTGCCCTATGCAAATCTTCCAAAGTCTTCACTTCTGTGTTTAACCACTGCCCCTTCCTAAGTCCAGAGCCTTGGAGTACCCCCTCCTTAGGTGTGACGATATAGTGTGGAGGCCAACTTCTTGTTAATCTGCCCTGAGATTCCTTGTCTCCTCCCTTCTGGCTGTGTCCCAGGCTGGACGGGTGCATGGTGTGAGGCTTAGGGGGTGAAATGACTCAGTTGTATAATCAACCAAAGTACACCCTTCTCTTTCTGGTAGTATAAAGGCAAAGCACCCCAGCCATCGTCATCTGATTACCTCACTGCCGCCAAGCTCACCTCTGGGCTGCTTCTGGTGGCCTTGCTGGCCTGCCTGACTGTGATGGCATTGCTGTCTGTCTGGCGGCAGAGGAAGATCTGGGGGAAGCTGCCTCTAAGACCTACCCCACTGCCCTTCCTTGGGAACTACCTGCAGCTGAACACAGAGCAGATATACAACTCCTTCATAAAGTGTCACAAGGCAGGGACATGGGTGGAATGGGATGGGGGGCTTCTCAGTATGGCTGGGGCTTCGAAGCAAGGGTTTTACCAGGTTGGACCAGAGGCTTACGAAAGGAAAGTTTTGAAGTTTCAGCCTCAGAGTGCCAGCCAGGAAAGACCAGGGCTTGATACGCTCAGTCCCCTGAATGGGGGAAATGCATCCCAGTAGGTGATGTCATTCAGAGCAGGGGCTGCTCTTGTAACCACTCCCACCCACATCCACCAGATCAGCGAGCGCTATGGCCCCGTGTTCACCATTCACCTGGGGCCCGGGAGGGTCGTGGTGCTGTGCGAACATGCCGTAAAGGAGGCCCTGGTGGACCAGGTTGAGGAAATTAGCGGGCAAGGTGAGCAGACCACCTTCAATGGGCTCTTCAAAGGCTATGGTAAGGGGGACCCTGGGTGGAGGAAATTGGTCATGCAGACTGCGTGGCCTCAGTTTCCCCACTCACCTGCCCACTAGAGCCTTTGGCAAAGCCCTTACTCTGCTCCCTCCACATAAATGGTCATTGTTGTCTCTGTCATTCACCTGTCTCAGTGTCCATGTCCCGATTTCTCCCTGCCTCTCTCTGCCCCTGTCTCCCTGTCCTCTCACAGATGTCTCTTCCTTCCCCTACACCCCCATCTCGTACAGCCTTTGGGGATTTCTGTTTTCAAACCCTCATCCTCCATCTCCGTTTGTCTTTTTGTCATTCTCAGCTTCTGCGCTTCTCCACGTTTCTCTCTCTCCTCCTGCCCTCCCTTTCTCCTCCCTCTGTCTTAGAATCTCACTTGATTCCTGCTTCAAAATCCCCATGACTCCACCTCCTGGTAATGATCCCTCCTCTTTCCAGCCCCTCTCTGTTTCTCCCTAGTTTTCTCTCTTCTCCAGCTCACTTTTAGAATCCTTCACCATTTTTGCTTCCACCTCCCAGATCTCCACATATCTCACCTCCTCTCCCTCCGTCCTCCACCCTCCTTCTAACCTCTCCCTCCTTCCTGTCCTCCTCCATTGAGTGTCCCCGTCCCTGTCTGTGCATCTGTCTTGCCTCTGCCTCTGCCTTCTGATTTTCTTCCCTCGCTCCCTATCTCTCTGCACAATCCCACAGCCACCCTGCCTTTGGAAGCCCCTTGGAACTGTTGGAACTGGTCTGGGGCCTGCCCTGGCCACTCTCTGACCTCCTGCACCCCTGTGCGCACCTCCCAGGTGTGGCATTCAGCAATCGCGACCGCGCCCAGCAGCTGTGGCGGTTCTGCATCACCACGCTGCGGGACTTTGGCATGACTAAGCAGGGCATCAAGGAGCGCATCCAGGAGGAGGCAAGCTTCCTCATTGAGGCATTCAGGGGCACGCGCGGTGAGCAGAAGGGACCCCGGAGTACTAAGGGATGAGAAGGAAAATGCCAGGAACCTCGAGTTCTGGCCGGGCCTGGGGACTAGGTTGGGGAACGGCTTCTGTGTTTCCTGCTCTGGATTCTGGACCTGGGAACCTGACCCATCACAGCAGTTCCCTTCTCAGACTGGAATCAGCCCACTAAGTTCACTCTCTCCCTCCAATACCCATCTCTCCCTGAACCCGCCCCACCCCACAGGCACCATCATCGATCCCACCTTCTCCCTGACCCATACAGTCTCCAATGTCATCAGCTCCATTGTCTTTGGGGACCGCTTTGACCGTGAGAACAAAGAGCTGCTATCACTGCTACATATGATGAAGGGCACTGTTGCGATCACAGCTACATTCACAGGACAGGTAAACTGTCCTGACAGGGTCCCCTCAAGATCAGCCCCCAATCTTCAGAACTGAACAGTTGCATCACAGCCCAGCACGGGTGCCCACTACTCAGTCTCCAAGAACACCTGAATATATCAACACATGTTCCCCCCAAAAAACAAAGTCTGCAAGCATAATACATACCTTAAACTTGGCCTCTCACCTGGGCAGGTGTTCTCATCCCAAGTTACCTTCTTATCTAATAGCAGATGCTCCCTATTCAGTTCTTCTGAAAATCTTAATGCATGGAAAAGTAACCACCTTAACCAACTTCATGAATACCTGAATACCTAGTGCTACCAAATCCAGAACACTAAAATCATTTCACATTTACTTGGGTTTCCGAAACCAGCCCGCTGGAACATCTAGACAAGTGACGTCTACTCGACCCACCTAAGTACCTGAACACCTGGACAGGTACCATAACCAACACCCCTAAACACTTAAATATCTGGACAGATTGTTTCCCGAACACCCAAATAAGTGTCTCCCAGTGCACCTGCCCAAACACCTTACAGAGGTACCCCCTCTGCAGCCCATGTGAATACTTCAACACCTGAACAGGTATCCCCTCCCACTGGAACATCTGAACACCAACCCCACTTTAATACCTGAACTCCTGTACAAAAGCCACCAATGTAGATCCAATAATTATCTGGATACATGTTTCTAACCAAGCCCACCTGAATGCCTAAACACCTAGGCAGGTGACCTCTCCACCATACCAGTCCCACCTCAAGAGGTATACACCTTCGAACTCAACCTCATGTGAATATGTGAACACCTAGATGTGTGCCCCAATCCAGCCACACATGACTATCTAAAACCTAGACATGTGACCCAATCATCTCACCCAACAGTGACAGTTAGGTGAGACAGTGGCTATGGCACATAACCCACATGAAGATGCATATATATGTTCCCATCCAGACCCACCTATGTTCCTAGAAATTTGGACAGGTGCCTTTAACCCAGTGCCTTCATTGCCCTGAGACAGGTTCCATTTCCATCACGTCCTACACACTGACTGCTGTCTTTCCTTCCCTTCCTCTCTCCCCAACCCCCAGCTCTGTGATATTTTCTATTCAGTGATGAAACACCCACCAGGACCACAGCAACAGGCCTTCAAGGAGATGCAGGGACTGGAAGACTTCATTGCCAAGAACGTGGAGCACAACCAGCGCACACTGGATCCCAACTCCCCACGGGACTTCATCGACTCCTTTCTCATCCGCATGCAGGAGGTACACCCCAGCAGCAGTGTGGGGAGGTCCAAAGCCAAGCAGTGGGAAATTAGACTGGGGAGATGGGGAAACAACAGATACCCATTCAAATAAGCCCCATCATAACAATCTTCACAATCCCCACGGTTACAGTAACCATGGCTGTTCCGTCTTCTGAGCCCTTGCCCACGGGCAGGACTTGTGCATGCGAATCACAGTAGCAAGCACTTCTAGGGCACTACTATGCACCAGGCACTGCGTTATGTGGTTTAAGATATTCACCTGTTTCACACTCACAACAGCTCTTGAAAGAGGATCTATCATGGCCCAATTTTACAAATGAGGTAACGGGCTGAGAGAGTGTAAGTGGCTTATTTGAGGTCACACAGTGAGGAAGCAGCAGACCTTAGCTCAGACCCTGGTCTCTCTGACGCTAAGCCTGGTGCTTTTAGCCACCACGCTCTCTCACCTCTCATACCCTGGTTATCAGACACACCTGTGGAGACAGGTGACCTGGCTTTGTTGTGTGACATTAGAGGAACCCTACCTCCTTCTACATGTCAGTCTCCCATCTGTGAAGAAAGGTGGGAGGGCTTTATGGAGTCTGAAGTTCAGTGTTAAAGCTTCAAGGGAAGGGATTCCTCCCTAGTAAGCTTCAAGGTTTAGGGAAGGAATAGGATGCTGTTGCTGGAAACTGTGTGTGCACGTCAGAAAATGTGTCTCTTTTTAACTCTCCCTCACTCACTCTATCTTTCCGTCTCTGTCCTTCTTTCTCATTCTGTCTCTATCCCTCTCTTTCTAAATATTCCTACCATGGGAAAAGTGACAACCTAGCCGAGTACAGGAGGCATTGCTTGAGCCTAGGAGTTTAAATCTAGCCTGGGAAACATAGTGAGACTTTGCCTCTGTTAAAAAAAGGAAAAGTGACAACTAAACTGATAACTAAAGGTCAGATAGCCAGGCAAAGAATATGAACATTTTGGGCATAGCAGCAGCTGGGGCAAAGGCTGAAAACTGGAGAGAGCCTGGAGGATCTAGGGTTTCTTTCCCACCCTTGATCTGGATCTAAGAGAGGTAGGTCCATAGGAAAAACCCCAGAATGGTCCCCAGGGCATGGGGACTAAGCTCAGCCTAAAGCTCTCTCCCCCTGCAGGAGAAGAAGAACCCAAACACGGCATTCTGCATGAAAAACCTGGTGATGACCACACTGAACCTCTTCTTCGTGGGCACCGAGACCATCAGCACGACCCTGCGTTATGGCTTCCTGCTGCTACTGACACACCCAGATGTGGAGAGTAAGGCTAGAGGGGGAGGGAAGTAGAGGAGCACAGACCCCCAAAACTGCTCTGAGGCTGGTGCAATGTCCCCACCCCTCCCATATCCCTGGACCCCCAGACACACCTTGCTCTCCAGAGACAGGGCAATAGTCAGCTGATAGGCATCAGCTGAGTCTCGCTAGCTGCCAGAATACTGAAAATGTCTGAAATAACTGGTAAACCACTGTAGTGCTAACTCCTCTGGGTGATCCCTGCCTGCTCCTCCAGATCATTACCTGAGATTCCTAATTTGCATATCCCCCATGATTTTGGTATGACCAGGTTAACAGGACCCTTCTCCAAAATGCATGTGGCCAACGTCTATTTTGAATGCTCTACATTCATGTCATACATAGATCCATGTAATCCATCACATTGTACCTATTTGGACTATCTGTCTCTGCTCTGAGACCCCTGGACACCTAAGCACATTCCTCCTCCTCCTCCAGCCAAGGTCCATGAGGACATTGACAGGGTGATTGGCAAGAATTGGCATCCCAGGCTTGAGGATCAGGCCAAAATGCCCTACACGGAAGCAGTGATCCATGAGATCCAAAGATTTGGAGACCTAAGCCCCATGGGCCTGGCCCACAGGGTCACCAAGTTTCAGGACTTCTTCCTCCCTAAGGTATTGCCCAGCTTAGAGGGACCTCCAACCCACTCCTTATGGTCCCAGCATCCCATCCCCATGAGAAGTTCTCTATCCCCTGTTCCAGTCCCTTCATCAAAGTCTTCCAAAACCATCATGGCCTTTCAACCTTCCCTCTCAGAGGCTCCTGAATCCTATGTCTCCCCCAGACTTTTTGCTTCAGGGGAATCAACCCCATATCGCCAAACTTCCTGTCTTAGGGACATGAACCTTATTTGCCCCAAAGATCCTCCCTTAGAGGACCCCAGCTTCCATTCCTCCCATTTCTCTTCCCCTTGGGCACCCAAACTCCCCCTTTTGTCCCCTATATACTTTCAGCACACCAATCCTTCAACCTGCCTTAACAAATACACTTTCCTCCTCCCTTCCAGGGCACTGAAGTGTTCCCTATGCTGGGCTCTGTGCTCACAGACCCCAAGTTCTTCTCCAAACCCCAAGATTTCAATCCCCAGCACTTCCTGGATGAGAAGGGGCTGTTTAAGAAGAGTGACGCTTTTATGCCTTTCTCCATTGGTAAGAGATGCAGGCCACTGCTCACACCAACAGGGGCCTCCCTCATCCCCTCACTGAGCTGTGGCCTGGTGTCTTTCTCCAGGCTGGACATTTCTCTTAGAATCTACCCTTGAGCCAACCAGCTAATGCTCCCATCACTACCAAGCACCAAGTACCTGCACCCAGGCAAAAGGGAAGCTATGGGGAAAATCCAGGCCCATAGTAAATAGACATTTGTCCAACGTCATACTGCAAATTTTTCAGATCTCTGAAAAGAAGATATCTGACAGCACGACAACCACATTTGAGAGGGTATTTGGCAGCAAAGGCGATTTAAACCTCCCATGGCTGCAGCCTGGCAAAGATCACCCCATGTCATGTACAAGGGAAACAGGCTCAGAGAGGTTTAGAGCCTCCTCTGAGAGTCTCCCTGAGAGAGTGCCACTGGAGGTCAGTAGTGGGGTGAGGAGGCAGTGAGAGTGGGCTTCACCTCCTCCCCTCCCACCTCTCCTCTTCCGGAAAACGGTTCGGTTTCGGAGAAGGCCTGGCTTGAATGGAGCTCTTTCTCTTCCTCACCACCATCATGCACAACTTCTGCTTCAAGTCCCCGCAGTCTCCAGAGGACATCGACGTATCCCCCAAGCACGTGGGATTAGCTAGGATCCCACCATACTACACCATGAGCTTCCTGCCTCGCTGAGGGAGGGCTGTGTGGGGGCAGGGCTCATGGGTGGGGCGAAAGGAAGGGGTGGGGAAAGGGCGGGGCTAGTAGGAGGGGCGGGGTCATGGAAAGGGGGCTGGGGAAAGGAAGGCCAGGTGGACTGAATGAGGAGGGGGAACGGAATCATTTTACCCCGATAGATGCTTCAGTGCTGGGATGAGAGAAAGGGAAGACTTACAGTGTGGTACGAATGATAACAATAGCAGGTTCTCCGTGTAAGCTCTGTGCTAAAGGTGTTACACCTTCACTTCGCTAAATGCTCACAATCCCAGGCCAAGGGCAACAGTGTTCATGCCCATTTTACACGTGACCAAGCTGAGGCTCAGAAAGTTTAAGTCTGTCTCTGAGATCTCACGGAATAGAAGTGCCCAGGTAGTCCGTGAACACAGATCTGTGCCCACAGCTCTTTGGGCAGATTAGGAAAAGGCATCCATTTCTCAAGTTAACAACTTGGTACATTATCACACAACCTGAAAAGTCCTGTCCCTTGTCCGCATTCTTGTCCACTCGTTTTTGAGTCACAAATTCGTTATCTTTTATTGTCAGACTTGAACACCAGAGAGAGCATTGTCTGTGGCCCCTACCAGGTAAGGCCATTGGGTCCCATTCAGAGTCATTCCAGGGACATGAATTATATCTCTTAATGAAGGGGGTGATGGAAAGAAACACTTTCAGGGAATGCTGGGAGAACTTTGGATTAGGACATGGCCATGTGTATGTGTGTGACTTTGCATGTGGGCATGGATGTATATATTCATGTTCTCCTGAGTGTACACATACGCAGAAAATGAACACATTTTCTGTGATGTGTTTCTGAATGTGGGGCTCTCACTGATGGATATGGGGTCTGCTGTAGTTCACAGCTAAGAGTTTCAGAATTACCTGCCTACTGTCAAGCAAGGTAGTGTATGTCCCCTTAGAAGCTTTCACAAAATAAAGTAACTCAAAATGTATTGTAGACCTAAAGGTAAAATATAAAAACTGTAAGCGATGACTTGAGAAAATTGAGTAATTTTGGATGTGGTGACGATTTCTTAATACAATACCCAAAGCAGGGTGTATGAGAGAAGCAGTAAGTCCCATTTCATCCAAATTAAATAACTTCTGTTCTGCAAAACACATTGTCCAGACAACGAAAATACAAGCCACAGTGGGGGGCAATATTTGCAAGGCACGTTTCTGATAAAGAACTTGTATTCCAAGTATACAAAGAACAGTTAAAATTCAACAATTGAATAAAAACAACCAAATTTTAAAATGGCAAAAGATACTGGAGCAGACACCTCACCAAAGAAGATATACACATAGCAAGTAAGCATACGAAAAGATGTTCCATGTCATGTGTCACTAGAAATTTAAAATTAAAATGACAAGGAGAAAACCAGTTTGCACACCTATTAGAATGGCTAAATTCCAAACAATGCCAACATCAAATTCTAACAAGGAAGTGGAGCAACAGGAACACTCATTCATTGGTGGCAGGAATGCAAAATGGTACAGCCACTTTGAAAAACATATTGGCAGTTTCTTACAAAGCTAAAGATATTCTTGCCAATGATCCAAGAGTCATATCCTTTGGTATTAACCCAAATGAGTTGAAAATTTATATCCACAGAGAAACCTATATACAAATCTTTACAGCAGCTTTATTGATAATTGCCAAAACTTGGAAGCAACAAAGATGTTCTTCGACAGACAAATTGATAAACAAACCGTGATACATCCATACAATGGAATATTATTCAGAAATAAAAAGAAATGAGCTACCAAATCACAAGAAGACATGAAGAAACATTATATGTTATTACTGAGTGAAAGAATCTGGTCCGAAAAGCCTATACAGAGTATGATTCCAAATATATGATATTCTGGAAAAAGCGTAAGTGTGAAGACAGGATAAAGATCAGTAGTTGCCTAGAATTTGGGGAGGAGGGAGGAAGGGAAAAGCAGGTGGAGCACACGGGATTGGTAGGGCAGAGAAAATATTCTGGATCATACTGAGGTGCTGGAATTATGACATTATTTTCATTTTCTGAGACAAAGTCTCACTCCATTGCCCAGGCTAGAGTGCAGTGGCATCCTCGTAGCTCACGGCAACCTTGAAGCCCGCTCAAGCAATCCTCTTGCCTCAGCCTCCCAAGTAGCTGGGACTACAGGCCCAGGCCACCATGCCCGACGAATTTTTGTATTTTTTGTAGATATGGGATCTTGCTCTTGCTCAGGCTGGACTCAAACTCCTGGCTTCAAGCAATCCTTCAGCCTGAGCCTCCCAAAGTGTTATGATTACAGGCATGAGACATCCCTCCTGGCCCAAAATGATGTTTTGAGGTATATATACATTGTGAAATACTTTAGCTAATGTTTTTCACAGAAATTACTTTTTTAGCTACATATAAATTTAGTTAAAATTAGTTAAATATAGTTACAGTTAAATAGTTAGTTAAATATAAATTTTTAGTTAAAATATTCCTTAATGAGCCAACCACTGTTTATGTGAAGAAGAGTCCTATACGGAAAAAATTCATTTCTATAGACAATAGGTTTCTTGGGTCAAACTAAGATGACTGCCAGAGCGTTTTTTTGGTCCAGCCCTCCAGCAAGCTGGCCTTCCCGGGAGGCACACTTAGGTAACCAAGGTGTTATCTCCTATGTAAATCGATGTGATCACACTTTCACTTGGCATGTTGCTACTATTGTTCTGAGCAATTTATAAGCACTTGCCATATTCTCGCTGTGTGCTGCATTCCCCCAACAATAAAGAGTATGTCTTATCTGCACCCTGCTGCTCGTGTCTTCTTTCAATTTCCGAAAACTGTTCGGGCGCACTCGCTAGCCGAAGGGTCCCCTCCCCACATTTGGCACAGCCGGCAGGATTCGGCTGGGCTAAGTGTCCCCTCCACCCCAGTAGGGGAGGCTATGTGGCCTCCCACGGGCTTGTGGCACCCAATGGCAGTGGTTCTTATGTCGTGGGCTCTTTGGGAGCCAGCGGAGTGTACACCTGCAGCGTTGGAAAAGGCCTTGTGGGCCTTGGAAGAGTCACTGCAGCCTGGGGAGTGAGCGGTGGCTGGTCGGGTGGGCTGATTCTTCCTTACAGCCCTCCGTGAGCAGGATGAGGGCACTCTGTGCCAAGAAACCCAGGTAAGAGAATGACAAGTGACAGAGGAAAACCTGGAAGCCCGGGTGCAGGCTAACACACTTAATGAGTGTTTTGGCCATGGACCCCAATGAAACCACAAGTACACAGCAGACTGAGGGCGGGGCCCCTCCCTTGCTGAGTGCCCCCTAGTTGTGAAACAGAGAATGGAGCACGTGCAACCCATGGGGACCCGGGGTTTGGCGCATGGCATGCATACAGTAACAGAACATATCATTTACTCTGCTTACACGCCTGAAGAGCTGTGGGAACTGGGGAAACAGTGCAGACAACGCCCTCAGGAAGACTTGCCTGCCTGGTTGCTCCACTTATGGGGCGAAGGGATGGATAGCGTCACGCGTTCCCCGAAGGACAGGGAGCGACTGGCATCCATAACTATACGTCCTTCCCTGAGGCAGAGGCTACAGACAAGTAGTTGACGTGGGGGGCGGGGGGCGACCACTCCTCGCTTGAATGGCTCATGGATGCTGCCCACAGAGTATGGGAGGACTCCGGAGAACTACCCGAAGCCACGAGGAAGTGGACTTCATAAGTTGGTGATGTGCGCTGACTGGACCTAATGGGCGGGAAAGAGTAAGTTCTACAGGTGCCTCATTAAATAGAACTCTAGGAATGCAGAGACTGGGTCCAGTTTGACCGATGTCCTCTGGCTCCCTCTGTCTCCAACACCACTGTGACCCTGCGCCCACCCAGCCTCTGGCAGGGTCAGTCCGTAGTTACCAACTATGGGAATGAACATGTCCATGTCTGCCTGTCTCGGCCTGGGCATGACTTTCCGCCATGACGCAGCAACTTTCTTTCAATGTTGAGCAAACCCTTTGCTGGACCCAGGACCCTGACTGTGTTTGACCCAGGAGGAGGGGACAGATAATCCTGATGTTTTAAACGGGTAGGGCTTGTACTTTCATGTCCTAAGAGAGCTGCTGAGGACTCTCCTGAATTTAGGATGTGGCTCTTGCTGTGCTGTGTGATCTGGCACAAAGCTTTGGTAATCATCCAGCACGTAGGCATTATCTTCAACCACTGAGATTCTTTCCTCTGTGTCAAGCATCCTATTATTAAGGCTTTCCACTGTGTTTTGTAGTTCCTTAAATGCTTCTTACATTTCCAGAATTTCTGTTTAGTTCTTTCATAATATTTCAATTTCTTTAGAGAATTTTTCATTCATTTCCTGTATACTTGTTGTGGCTTCTTTCTGTTGGGTTCTATTTTGTCTTCAATTCCATTGAGTTTTCTTACAATCCATATTTGGAATTGTTCTTCCATCAATTTAATCATTTTGTTTAAATTTATATCCGTTGTTGAAGATCTAATGATTTCTTTTGGGGGTGACTTTTCTTTCTGATCTTTCATGTTTCCTGTAGTCTTTCACTGATTCTTTCTCATCACGCTACTTTGTCATGATCTTTGGGAAGGGTTTTGCCACTCCTGAGGGTTACTTGAACCCTGTTCCCCCATTAGGTGGGGTAAGGGCAACAGATCACAACTGCTGCCTACAAGCCTGAGAGTGTATGCTTCTGTGGTTCCTTGATCTGCCACTAGGGGGAGCCACTAATTTGTGTTTTGGGGCTCTTTCGCCACACTTGGGAGGCTGCTCCTGATGGGACGGATCAGTTGGTGCAATTGCTGAGGCCTCTGGCCAGGATTTCCCTCCCAGTCCACAAACGCCAAAGCTGGCAGCGCCTGGACGTGGAGAGCGAGCCCTAGAGTTATGTCCTTAGGAGATCACCTATGCCAGTTCCTCGGACTGAATCCACAGGCTGTCCCCTATTCCTTAGCACCAAGGCCCCGCAGAATCACGCTAGTCACACAGAGAAAGTGGCTTCTCTTGCTTCTCCCAGACTTCAAGGCCACGAAATTCGCAGGGATGGGGGAGGGGTGTTGCCAGAGACTGCTGTGTACCCCAGCATCTGAAGATCCCACAGATGGTGGCCTCCACCCACAGAACACCAGTAGCACCAGTGTTGGGGGGACCCACTCAAACTTACCCACCGACAGCTTGTGAGTCAGAATTGACCAACCCTGCATGATGAGTCAGTAAATGCAGCAAAAGGGCGTGCAAATTGACCTCCCTGTCAGTAGGTGGCACTTGCTGGGAGGGACAAGCTGCAATGTTGCTTTTGGTCCTGTAAGCAGCTCTAGTTCCTCTGGAAAAGCACTCTAGTACCTCAGGTGGTGGGTGGAGCCCTGGGACTTCCAGGTGTGTCCTTATTGTCCAAGTCCACAGTGGTGGCTGGGTTGGGGAAGCTTGACCTCTGGCTGCACAAATGCTTTTTGCGAGGGTCAGAGTTCCGTCCCCTGCCTCTGGGCACAGTTGTCAGGGAGGGGCTGAAGTGCCTCCAGTCAACCAGGAAGTCTGTGTGGCAGTGGGGTTGCCTGAGACCCACCATCTGGTGGTCTGGAGCAGGCCTTGCTCCTTTCCACCATACCCTGTACCACAGTTTCTTCAGGGTCCCTGCCGGCAAGAGCTCCCCTATGACTGTGATGGGGGCCAGGAGGTTCCCTGCCCAGGATCAAGGCCTGAGCTGGGTGTACGCCCCTCCCACGGGAAGAGGGGTGCCCCTGGAGCATGCTGCAGCTGGGACCCACTCTGATCTTCCCCTGAAGGCACACACACCTCAGTAGACTAGTTCACAAATATCCCTTCTGTGGCCCTGGGCAAAGTGATTGAGCCCAGAGTCTATAGGATCTGCCCTTCACGCCTGTCCCCCAGGCCCTGGGGATCAATCCCTAACCATGCCAGGGAGAAGAATGCTGGTTCCAAGTCACCCATGGGGTGTCCAAGCTGGATCAGTGTCCCTCCGCCTTGGCTTTTGCCCTGCTCTGCTGGAGCAACTGGGCAAGTAGTACCAGGAAGCCACGGCAAGCAGGGAGCGCACAGTCCGAGCACCCCTCAGTCCACCTCTCAGTCCAGTGCAGGGCCCCCAAAAGGAAAGGTAAAAGAGCTGCTCCCAGTGGATGCCTCCACTTGGTGGCTGAATTGTCTCTCTCAGCAGCCCCAGGTATGGCAAAGGAAGGGGAGAATGAGGACAAGATTGGAGAAAGAGTCCACACCGGTAGTCTCCGCAGGTCTCTCCGGGAGGGAGTCCTCCCAGAATGACCAGGCCCTGGAGTCCCCTAGATCACCTAGGACCCACTGGACCCCTGTGACTCCTGCAATCTCGGCCAGAATTGAGCAATATCTGTGTGGGGACAAGCAAGACAGATTCTGTAAATGGAGATATTAGTACCTACTTCTTAAAGTTGTGGGAGGATTAATGAAGTTAATAATTGCAAAATGTTTAAAATCTTGCCTGGCACAGAGTAAGGAGTTAATAAAGGCCAGCTATTTTTTTTGAAGAGTGCACGATTTTAACATTCAACGTACTTGTGACATTATTTACTCTTTGAAGCTCATAAATCCATTTTCTTCTGGAGATACGTAGGCAGTAAAATCGAAGTGCATTAAAACTAGAGACCACATATTTTATTGTACATATGTGGATTGTTTTGAGAGTTAAGGAGGTATTGTTAATAATTAAACCAGGGCCAGCACGGTGGCCGACGCCTGTAGTCCCAGCACTTTGTGAGGTTGAGATGGGAGGATCCCTTGAGCCCAGGAATTCGAGGTTTCAGAGAGCTATGATCATGCCACTGCATTCTAGGCTAAGAAACAGAGTGAGACTCCATTTTTAAACAAATTAAATGAATAATACTTAAACCAGGAGAGGAGGCATCCAGCAGACTAAATCTGGCAAATCCAGATATGTAGGATCATCCTTGCTATAAACGCACCACTCCACAGGGGACGGCAGAGAGAAATCCCCTGGGCTGATGTTACAAAACAGGGTTCTCTGAGTCCCCCACCATGCTAGCTCCCTTTCCATAATGGGTCTTTCTCAAGGACTGACAGTTAGGCAAGAGCCAGGTGAAAGCAGGCAATGCCTGCATTCTGCAGCTGAGAGCCAAGGGTATGGTTGAGAATCCAGGCCTGGCGCCCTGCTCCTGCAGGCTCCGGGTAGTGACAGAGGGTGGAGGAGATGACCTCTGGGGCCCCTCCTCTGCCCATGGCTGCCAGGCCCAGACACAGGTACAGCTAGAGAAGCCCTTTAAACATAAATCTGATCAAGTCCCTTCTCTGATCATAATCCCTCCATGGGTCCCACCACTATCACCTTTGTCCTCGTCCCCCACATTGGTGGGCTCACTCATCCTGCACAGGCCACGCTGGCCCCCTGGCTGCTCTCCAAACTTCAGGCACATTTCTGCCTCAGGGCCCTTGCACTGGCTGTTCCCTGTGCCTGGGGCACTCCCTCATCTCCTTGAAGTCTCTGTTCGCATGTCCTGATTTCAGCCAGATCTTCTCTAATTACAACTGGTCTCATCCCAGACTCCTGTCCCCCTCCCCCTGCTCTGACTTTATTTTCCCACAGCTTTTAGCACCTTCTGGTATCCCGTACAATTTAGTTAGTTCTCTTGTCTCTCAATTATTATGTACCCCTCCCACTTCTCCTCTGTACACGATGTCAGCGCCACAAGTACAAGGAGTTTTATCTGTCTGTTCTCAGTGTTACCTTCAGCTCTAGAACAGAGCGAAGTCCCAGGGTCAGGAAAGTCCATGGTGGCTCCTCTCCAAGATGAGGAAAGTTCAGGGGCCCTTTGTTGCTCCCCTTGTTCTGGGTCAGAGGATTACGGGGTGAGGCTGGGCCTGGCAGCTTTGACTGTCAGACTCAGATAACCTATTGTCCTGTTTCATTCTCACGCATATAGGGTGACTCAGCCACATCTATTCCCTAGATCAGCATTTGTGGTTGTGGCAAGTGGTTTGTTTAGCTTTGAAAGCAAGGTACCAGTTCCCTATTTTATTTTATTTATTAGGGATGGGGTCTTGCTCTGTCACCCAGGCTGGAGGGCAGCTGTACAATCATAGCTCACTGTAACCTTGAACTCCTGGCCTCAAATGACACTCCTGCCTCAGCCTCCTGAGTTGGGAAGACTACAGACATGTGCCACCACACATGGTTAATTTTTAAATTTTGTTTTTGCAGAGATTGAGTCTCACTGTGTTTCCCAGGCTGGTCTCAAACTCCTGGCCTCAGGCGATCCTTCAGTGTTGGCCTCCCAAAGTGTTGGGATTACAGGCATGAACCACCAAACCCAGCCGAGCTCCCCATTTTAAAAGAGAGAGAAAGAAGAAGCCAGGCAGAGGAGCAGAGGTGGGCACACTCATTCACATATTGGCTAACTGTGGATGGACCCCTGCCAGGGGCAGGGAGTGGGCAGTGATGGTGGAGACTGATCTGAACCAGTGGATGTCAATCCAACTCTACCCAGTCTCTGTGCTCCTGGAGCTCAGAGTTTAGAGAAGGAAACACGGATACAGAGAAAGAGAGAGGGAGCGATGCAGAAGGAACCACAGCACCAGGAAAAGGCACAGACAGCAAAAGACAGGGACAGAATCGTCCAGCTCGATCGGAGAGACACAAGGAGGCCAGCAGAGAAAGGCTCCAGGGTGGGCTGCGTCTGGCTCTCCCCAGTCACAGGCTCCCTGTCTTTCCCCACCTGTTCTACTCCTGCCTCTGGGTTTCAGCAGTTTCGTCTTTCTCGTCCCCTCTGTCATCATCTCTGTGTCTATGGCTGTCACAGAAAAGGAGAGGGGAGGGAGATACACACTGAGTATCTTCAGGCCACACAAAGACAGGTATCAGGACGCACACACACATACATTACAAACACATGAAGACAGACACTAACACATATCACAGCCACACCAATACCAACACAGCATCACATATAAATCATGCAAACATATACAGGCGTACACTGACTCATCCACAGGAATCTACAGAAACACCACGACACAAATACAGACACACGACAGTCAAGACGAAGTGACAATGACCAGAGAAAACTTCCCACCCAAACAGCCAAAAAATGGAGAACATACACCAAAAAAAGACAGTTTTAAAGACAAATAACTTAAGGCAATGCAGGGCAGCGATGCTCAAGAGATAGGAGACAAAAGAGAAGAGCCTCAGTTTACAGTTTTGAGAGGGGTTCCAGGCTGCAGAGCAGGAGAGAAGAACCCAAGTGGCACCCAAAACACTCTCTGAGTTGTGGAGACAGAATGGAAAGTTTGAGGGGTTGAGGCAGCTCGACTTCACAGGACAGAACACAGTTTAGGAGCTGCACTAGGGGAATTCAGGTGAACCCTGTTCAGTGCATGTGTGTGGGGAAATTACCTGAAGCTAGAGAAAGACCTATCAGAAAGAATTGGAGGAAACAGTCTCACTTGTTCACACAGGGCCAGGAATAATGGCTGCTGCCATCATCTGGAAAGAAAAAAAGTTCATAATGCATAGGGCATTGGGTCTCAGGAAAATATTGTCTCCGTAGAACGGAGTAATTATTCCTAGACTGAACACTTCTCAAAACTTCCTGAACAAATCTTAGAAACAAGAACTGAAAGGATAAATGTTTCCCAGTTAACTTAGTTGGGTTCCATAACAAAGCTGAAGACTCTTTAATGAGTACAAATATCCAATACCTAACGGGGTAAAATTCATAATGTCTGGCATCCTACAAAAATTGACAGGCATGCAAAGAAACAGAAAAAAATATGACATAATGAGGAAGAGAAATATCAATCAAAACTGATACAGATGTTAGAATTAGCAGACAAGAACATTAGAACAGCTATTATAACTGTATTCCATGTTCAAAGACTTAAGTAGAGATATGAAAGATATAAAAAAAATCCAAATTAAACTTCTAGAGATGAAAACTACAGTATGTGAGACAAAAAATACACTGGATGGGATTCATGGCAGATAAGACATGGGAGAAGAAATAGTGAACTTGAATCATAGCAATAGAAACTATGCAAAATAAAACACAGAGAAAAGAGAGAATTGAAACAATGTAAACAGAATAACAGAGCAAAATAAATCCATGCAACAACGTCAAGTGGCATCGTGTATGTATAATTGGAATCCCCAAAAGAAATGAGGGACAGTTGGGCAGATAAACACTATTTGAAGAAATGAAGGCCAAAAAAATTTCAAATCTGCTGAATACTATAAATATATAGATCCAAGAATGTGAAGGAACCTCACACACAAGAAACATAAAACTACACCAGGATGTATCATAGGCAAATTGTTCAAAATCAGCGTAAAAAGAAAATCTTAAAAACAAACAGAGAAAAAAAACCACATTGTATAAAGATGAACAAAGATAAAGATTTCTCATTGATAACCGTGTAAGTGAGAAAACAGTGCATCAACATCTTTTTTTTTTTTTTTTTGAGACAGAGTCTCACTCTTTTTGCCCAGGCTAGAGTGCCGTGGTGTCAGCCTAGCTCACAGCAACCTCAAACTCCTGGGCTCAAGCAATCCTACTGTCTCAGCCTCCCAAGTACCTGGTACTACAGGCATGCGCCACCATGCCTGGCTAATTTTTTCTATATAGTTTTAGTTGTCTGATTAATTTCTTTCTATTTTTAGTAGAGACGGGGTCTCGCTCTTGCTCAGGCTGGTCTCGAACTCCTGAGCTCAAACAATCCACCCACCTTGGCCTCCCAGAGTGCTAGGATTACAGGCGTGAGCCACCGTGCCCGGCCCATCAACATCTTTAAAGTACTGAAATAACAGATCCAATAACCCATGGGTCAAAGAAGAAATAAAAAGGCAAATCAGAATGCATTTTGTTGCTGCTGTGATTGCTTTGGGGGTCTTCTTCAAAAATTCTTTGCCTAGGCTGATGTCTGAAAGGTTCTTCCCTACATCTTCTTCTAGGATTCTTAAGGTTTCATGCTGTATATTTACATCTGTTATCCATCGTGAATTGATTTTTGTAAGAGGTGAGAGGTGGGGATCCAGTTTCGATGTTCTACATGTAGTTATCCAGTTTCCCCAGCACCACTTAGTGAAAAGAGATTCTTTTCCCCAGTGTGTATTTTTGTCTTCTTTGTCAAAGATTAGATTACCATATGCAGATGGTTTCATCTCTGGATTCTCAGTCCTATTCCAAAGGTCTATATCTCTGTTCTTGTGCAGGTACCATGTTGTTTTAGTTACTACAGGCTTGAAGTCTGGTAGACTGATGCCTCCCAGTTTGTCCTTTTTGCTTACTATTGCTTTGGCTATTCAAGCTCCTTCTGGATCCAAACGAAGCATAGATTATTTTTCCTGTATCTGTGAAATATGACATTGGTGTTTCTCTTGGGATTGAATTGAATCTGTAAATCACTTTGGGAAGTATGGACATTTTAACAATTTTGATTCTACCGATCCATGAGTATCATATATTTCTCCGTTTGTGTCATCTGTGATTTCTTTCCTCATGTTTTGTAGTTTTCCTTGTAGAGATCTTTCACATCTTTGGTTAAGTATATTCCTAAAGGGCTTTTTTTTAATGTATTGCGAATGGTAATTGAGTCTTTGATTTTATTCTCAGCTTGATCGTTATTGGTATATAAAAATTCCACTGATTTGTATACACTTATTTTGTAACCTGTGACTTTGCTCAATGTATTTATGAATTCCAGGAGTCTCTTGGTGGAGTCGTTAGGATTTTCTAGATAAAAAGTCATATCATCAGTGAAAAGTGTTAGTTTGACCTCGTCTTTCCTGATTTGGATACCCTTTATTTCTTTCTGTTGCCTGATTCCTCTGGCTAGGACTTCCAGCACTATGAGGAATAGAAGCGGCAACAGAGAGTCACAGTTTTCGCGGAAAAGTTTTCAACTTTTCCCCATTCAGTATCATGTTTGCTATGGGGTTGTCATATATGGCTTTTTATAATTTTGAGATATGTTCCTTCTGTGCCTAGTTAGTTGAGGGTTTTTATCATGAAACGGTGCTGGATTCTGTGGAATGATCTTTCTGCATCTATTGAGATGATCATATGGTCTTTGCTTTTCCTTCTGTTCATGTGGTGAATCTCATTTACTGATTTACACATGTTGAATCATCCTTGCATCCCTGGGATGAAGCCCACTTGGTCAAGGTAGACTATTTTTTGGATGTGCTGTCGAATTTGGTTTGCTGGTATTTTATTGAGGAGTTTTTCATCTATATTCATAAGAGATATTGGCTTGTAATTTTCTTTTTTTGAGTGTCCTTTCCTGGATTTGATATCAAGGTGATACTGGCTGCACAGAATGAGTTGGCAAGGATTACCTTCTTTTCGATGTTATGGAATAATTTCTGCAGTATGGGTACCAGTTAGTTCTACATAGTTCTGGTAGAATTCAGCTGTGAATCCATCTGGCGTGGGCCATTTTTTTTGTTGCTGCTTGTTATTGGTCTGTTCAGGAGTTCTATTTATTCCTGGTTAAGTCTTGTGTTTCCAGGAATTTGTCTATTTACTCAACATTTTTTCGTTTATTTGCATAGAATTTTTTATTGTTCATTGATGATATTTTATATTTCTGTGGTATGAGTTGTAATATCTAATTTTTCATTTATTATTGAGCTTATTTAGATCCTTTCTCTTCCATTCCTTGTCAATCT
>RJWJ010018149.1:0-31997 GCA_004363605.1 Indri indri
TCATAAAGCAAAAAAAGGGAGGGGATGATAGCTCCTGGTGGGATTAAAAAGGCTTCACAGAGGAGGTAACACTTAAGTGAGGATCTTGCAGGAGGCTAGATGAGGAAGTAGGGAAGGTGTAAAAAAATCCATTGGAAGCAGAAGAAAAGCTTGAGCAGTAGCACAAAGGAATGAAGTTGTGTGATGAGTTCAGAGAACACTGTGGCCAACATAGCCAGAAGAGCAATTCTCAGCATGACTACTCACCGGCCCAAGGTGCATCACAGGACCTGCCTGGGTGTGCCCAATTCCCATCATGCTAATTTCACTCTGGAAATTATTTTCACTCAAGAAACCATTTGAAATGAAAAAGGCTATAATCCTATAATAGGAATACCCTCAAGTCTACAATCCTATATAGAAGCAGTACATATTCAGTTTCTTCAGAATTTTAACTATTATTCTATCAAATTATTTATGACATGCCTCATGACTGACTACAATGCACCAGAGCGCCATGGATAGAACTACTGGACTACTATACTAGTAGTACTATAACTACTGGACTACCTTATTAGTATTACTATAACTACCGGACTACTACACTAGCAGTACATGGCTAGTACTATAGACAGTACTAGGTATCTGCATGGGCATGGCTTACATGATTAGAATCTGGTAAGGTGAACCCTGTATGTCATGCTAAGCAATATTGACTTAATTCTGTAAGCAGTAAGAAGCCATTTATGTTTTTTTCAATCTAGCAAATGAGACACTTAATGACTTTCTATATACCATTTATACATAGTTTTTTTTATACCATAGCCTTTTAGAAGTATTGAGTGAAAGGGGCCACTTATCAAAATGATTCTCTAAGTAGGTGGCATGGAACCTTGTCATGACTCTACCCTGAAGCTATGCACAAACCCAAAGAAGGTTCAACTTCATGTGTATGATTTAATTTTTCTTTATAGAATTAAGCTTTTAAAGGAAATTTAAGAGCTTCCAAGGAAATGCTTATAATGACCATAACTCCCACATATGGAACACCAACTTTGTACCAGGCATGCATTTCATTTAATCACTGCAACATCCTGCTGAGGCTAATTGAACTTCCCCAAGATCACAAGTTAATAAAAGGTGGAACTGGGGGTCTCAAATATGGTCTGTCTGAACTCAGAACCTCTATCTCACCACAACCTCCTCCTTTAGGTCTGGTGTGCTCAAGCTCTCTTTGCTTCAATATGCATGAAGCTTTTAACTATAATGATAATGAGAAAATATGTATATTTGATTTTTTATAGAAAGTTATTCTAATTGCTTTTCTCATACACTTTGTCCTTCCTGCCTACATATAAAAAGTAACCTTGTGTGTTGCTGCCACCTGGGGGCAATATTACTAACCTACAAAAATTGGTTTTTGAAAGGTGAAAGTAACCTTTCATGTAACTCTTCAAAATCCAGTTCAGAGCATGACAACACTTGATCAGATCTCATTTATTTATTTTTGTTGCTGTTGTGATTGCTTTGGTGGTCTTCATAACTTCTTTGCCTAGGCCAATGTCTGTAAGAGTTTTCCCAACATTTTCTTCTAGAATTCTTAAGGTTTCACACCTTAGGTTTAAGTCTGTTATCCATTGTGAGTTGATTTTTGTGAGAGGTCAGAGGTGGGGATCCAGTTTCAATCTCCTGCATATGGATATCCAGTTTTCCCAGTACCATTTATTGAATAGAGATTCTTTTCCCCAGTGTATATTTCTGTCTGCTTTGTCAAAGAATAGATGACAATATGAGGATGGTTTTATATCTGGGTTCTCAGTCCAAACCTCTGCACAGCCAAGGAAGCTATCATGAGAAAGAACAGATAGCCTACAGAACAGGAGAAAATATTTGCGTGTTACACATCTGACAAAGGGCTGATAACTAGAATCTATATAGAACTTAAGAAACTTAACAAGAAAAAACCAAACAGTCCCATTAAAAAGTGAGCAAAAGACATGAACCAAAACTTTGCAAAAGAAGATAGAATAATGGCCAGTGAACACATAAAAAAAAGTGCCCAACATCTCTAATCATCAGGGAAATGCAAATCAAAACCACAATGAGATATCCCCTAACTCCAGTGAGAACGGCATTTATGAAAGTCCCAAAACAATAAATTTTGGCATGGATGCAGAGAGATAGGATCACTTCTACACTGCTGGTGGGACTGCAAACTGGTACAACCAAATCCACAACTAAAGGACACGGGAGCACTGTAGTGGGGGAAGGGCATGCCTTTAACCCGCACTTGGGTGAGGCAAAGACATAAAGTGTAACCATAATGTTTGTACCCTCACAATACCCTGAAATTAAAAAAAAAAAAAAACTGGTACAACCTCTGTGGATAGTAATATGGAGATACCTCAAAGAGCTAAAAGTAGAACTACCATTTGATCCAGCAATCCCATTACTAGCATCTACCCAAAGGAAAAAAAGACATTCTATAAAAAAGACATCTGCACTAGAATGTTTATAGCCACACAATTCACAATTGCAAAGATGTGGAAACAACACAAGTGCCCATCAATACATGAGTGGATTAATAAAAAGTGGTATACGTATACCATGAAGTTTCACTCAGCCACAAAAAGCAATGGTGATCTAGCACCTCTTGTATTATCCTGGATAGAGGTGGAGCCCATTCTACTAAGTATCACAAGAATGGAAAAACAAGCACCACATGTATTCACCATCAAATTGGTATTAACTGATCAACACTTATGCGCACATGTAGTAGTAACAGTCATTGGGTGTTGGGCAGGTGGGAGGGGGGAGAAGGGGATGGATGTATTCACAGCTAATGGGTGCAGTGAGCACTGTCTGGGGGATGGACACACTTGAAGCTCTGACTCTGGTGGGGCAAAGGCAATATATGTAACCTAAACATTTGTACCCCGGTAATATGCTGAAATAAAAAAAAACTTTAACGATAGCTTCTATTTCATTTCCAACCTAATAGACCCTTCAGCACTTCTCCCATTGACCAAGACAGTAACTGTTAGGGTAATCAGGTTGCAAACACAGAAACCAACTCTAGCTAACTTAATCAACACAAAAATGGAAAAACTGTAAGACAACTCAGAATCAATAGAAATGCTATAAAATCAGTCTTAAAACATAGACAGGTTCCAAGAAAGACTAGTTGTAAAAGACACTGCCAACATCCTGCCATGGGAAGTCTAGTTAGGAAATTCCACTACTGCCAGTGGTGCTACTGCCACTGGGCTCCTACCACCCATTAGCAGCTACCCGCTCTTTGAATCTTTGCAGCATTTCCTCTAGATTTAAGTCCCAGATGAATATGTCTAAATGGCCAAGCCTAGTTCAAGCCTAGGGACCTAGGGATGAAGAAAGAAAACTAGGCCCCTTTAGGCTTCCATAGCCTCCCCTCCAAACCACAGCTACATAATCTATTTTTAAAACACATCCAACATTTTACTTCCCCATTTGAGATCTTTACCAGCGATCAGAGCATCCATGATCCAGCTGCTGCTAGCCTCATCTTGTTTTACTCTGCCCCTCCCTCATCTAACACTAGATGCAGTGACCTCCTTTTTTAAAATGCCGTAAGCTCCTTCTACAGCAGGACTTAAACACTATCGCTTCTTTCTGAAATTGTTACCCAGCCCCAACTATCAGCTAGCCCATATTCAACCTTTAGGACTCAATCTAAATGTCATTTGTCAGCAAAGTGGCAGAATATGAGGTTCTCTGCTTATATTTCCCCACAGCAACAATCACGTGGGAGCCTAAGACCTAGAAGAGCTGGGTTTTGTTTTGTTTTTTTTCTCACTGCCTCTTTGATCAGGTCTTTATTCAAAATAAGCTGTCCAAAATGATTTGACCTTTATGGAATAAACAAATTTAAGAGTTTATGCAGCAGGCTTCTTTTCTTCTGTGGTAGGTTTCTTTTCTGCTGGTTTCTTTTCAGCTGCTGGTTTCTTGGTGGAGGCAGCCTTTTTTCCCACCAAAGGCTTTTTCTGCTTCTTAACACCAACAGGCTTTTTTCCTTTCTTCACTACTATAGGCTTCTTGCCTGCAACCCCCTTCTCAACTAATTTGGCCCGTACTGCTGCAGCTGCCTCATCCACCTGAAGTGTGTGATTCCTGGCCTGGTGAAGAATGGTAGTCCAGTGCATGGTCTTTGCATATCTGTTTAGCTTCAACATGATTCTCAGGTTTTTCTGTGGATTCTTCTTTAGGACTCTGTGATGAATCTTCTTGCGTGGTGCTTGAAGAGCTCTTTGGATCTCTGGGCTTTTCAAGATTCTGCTAAGGTCTCTGTTGATCATCTTGTGCATGGGAAGGTTGTAGTTACTCTTGAGGGAAGCAGCTTTATGCCCAGTGCCATATAATTCATCTAACTTCTGTAAAGCACTTTCAGTCCAAATGCAGAAATGTCGCACATGTCCACCAGGAGCAAGTTTCAAAATGTTCAGCTTGCTTACATTACGCAGAGTAATTCCAGGGATGTTGCTGAAAGCCTTGATGATACCATTGTCCTCATCGTAGATGATGCAGGGTCCCCTACGCTGGATACGATGATGGTTTCTCATTTTGCCCTTGCCAGCCCTCATTCCCTGAGAGGCATAGACCTTTTTGATATCATTCCAGGCCTTAAGTTTCTTAAGAAGGAAAACAGCCTCTTTGGTCTTCTTGTAGCCTTCAACTTTATCTTCAACCACCAAAGGAAGTTCAGGAACTTCCTCAACGCGATGACCTTTTAGACATGACCAGTGCTGCTAAGGCTGAAGCAGGCAGGGCAGAGCAGATGGCACATTGCTTTTGGGTTGTGTTCACCCTATGGTGCCAGCAATGCCAGGTCTTGGTTGGTGCAAACATGCAGCCCCCATAACACATATTTCCAAAAGCATCCTGGCCAGAATGGTGAGTCCCACCACCTCGAACTCTGGGAATTTTAGCCACAGCTCTGCCAGTACCCCAAGATTCAGCACTGGTCTGATGACCTGCTAATTCACTGACAGCATAGGGCTGTCTGTTGTTTTTGCACAAGTTGGTGTGAACAAAGTTCACAATATCTGGTCGAATGGGAGCCTTGAAGACGGCAGGCAAAGTGACATTTTTGCCAGATGACTCCCCCTTTTTGGAGTATACCAATATCAGTGGATGAGCACAAGCCATGGCAGGGAGAGGAGAAGGCCATGCTCCTCTCAGAAGAGCTGTTTTGAGAGGGCAGACACATGCCCAGGTAGCTGAATCACCAACCACAGTACCAGCATCAAATCTGAAAATGGTCCCATCTTCCTGCAACTCAGCAAAAGACCTGTTTGGCCTGGGTCCTGCTACCAAAACCAACCACCAAGGGGCCTGGGAGGAGTCACACACACTAATGCCTTAGGTGACAGGCCCGCTGACCTCAGTCCCAGCTGTGGACCCTGAAATGGCCCTGAAACTCAGCTGCAATCCCTCTAAGCTATGGTCTAAGATCAACCTTGCGTGCCTACAGACCCAGATGGAGACATACCCGTTGATGGCCCCTCAGGTAGGCCAGCCAATCTTGGTCCCAGACCAGATCCTAAAATGGCACTGTAACTTGGCTCCAGCCCTTCTCAACTCTGGTCTGAGATCAGTCCTGTCTGCCCAGGGACCTAGAGGAAGACATACCCTTCCATGCCACTCAGGCAGGCCAATCAACCTTGGCCCCACACCAGATCCTAAAACAGCCTGATACCTTGGCTCCGTCTCTTCTCAATCACAGTTTGAACATAATCCTGCCCATGCAGGGACCCAGAGGGAGACACACCCATTAGCGCACCTGCAGATAGGCCCACTAACCTTGTTGCCACTATGGATTTTGAAATGGCCCTGTAAATTCAGTCTAGCCCCTCTCAGATGCAGTCTGAGAGCAGTCCTGCCTTCCCCACCAGGAGACACACCTGTCCTTGACCCCAAAGGCAGGCCTGCAGACCTCAATCTCAGCTGTAGACCCTGAAGCAGCCCTGTGACTCAGTTCTAGCCCCTCTCAGCCATAGTCCAGGGCCAGTACTACTTGCCCAGGTCCTCACAAAGTGACCCAGTGGGAGCCCTTCCAGGAACCTGGAGGAAACCACACTCATCTACACAACTTATAACATGCCCTCCATCTGTGGACACTAAAGCAGACCCTCGTCCCAGCACCAGCCCTACTGACCAAGGTCCTGGAGACAGTCTAGTCTACTTAGAGACCAGACAAGATCTACACCTGCCAGAGACCCTATTAACAGACCAACAAACTGTGGACCCTACAATGGATGCAGCAGCAGCTTTGGGACCCAGCTCCAACCCTACTCAACCGTGATCCCAGGGGAAATTCTCTCAGGTCAGGGACCCAACAACAAAAGGACTTTACTTGCCAAAACCGGTCTTTCAAGACTGTAAGAAGTGTTTGCTCCTTTAAATGCACAAACACCAACATAAGGCTACACAGATAATGAAGAATCAAGCAAACATGTCACCATCAAAGAAAACTTAATAAAGCTATAGTAACTGACTCAAAAGAAATGGAGATGAACAAATTGTCTGAATAAAAATTCAAAACAATAATCTTTAAGAAGCTCAATGAGATGTAATAAAATGCAGACAATAAATAAAATTAGGAAAACAATGCATGAATAAAATGAGGTTTAATAAAGCACTAGACATCTTTTATTTCTTTTTTTTAAAGCTCTTCTGTAGCTGATGAATACAATGACAGAACTAAAAATTTCAATAGAGAGTCTTAACAGCAGACTCAATCATGTAGAATAAAGAATTAGTGAACTCAAGGACAGGTCATTTGAAATTAACCAATTAGATGAAGAAAAAGAAAAAAGATTGAAAAAGAGTGAAGAAAGCTTAAGGGACCCATGGGATACCATCAAGTGTATGTTTACACAAATTATGCAAGTTCCAGAAAAAAAGAGAGAGAAAGAAGCAGAAAGTTTATTTAAAGAAACACTGGCTGAAAACTTCCCAGATCTTAGGAGGGATATGAAGACTCAAATACATGAAGTTTAAAGAACCTCAAGAAAGATGAACCCAAAGAAGAATACTCTAAGACACATTATAACCAAATTTGTCAAAAGTCAGAGAGAAACTTTAAAGCAGCAAGTGAAAAGAGACTCATCACATATAAAGGAACCCTCATAAGACTATCAGTGGACTTCCCAACAGAAACCTTGCAAGACAGGAGGAAGACGCAGGACGATATATTCAAAGTGAAAAGGAAAAAAAAATGTACTGCCAACCAAGAATACTATCTCTGGCAAAGCTGTCCTCCAGAAATGAAGGAAAGACAAAGATACTCCCAGACAAACAAAAGCTGAAGGAGTTCATCACCATGAGACTTGCTTTTCAAGAAATGTCAAAGGAAGTTACTCAAGTTGAGATTAAAGAACACTAAGCAACCAAATAAGAAGACATGAAAGTATAAAACTCACTGGTAAAGGTAAATGTACAAATTCAGAAACCTCTAATACTGTAATGGTGGTGTAAAAATCACTTTTAACTTTAGTATAAAAGTTAAAAGCAAAACTATTAAAAGTAACTATAGCTACAATAAATTGTTAATGAGTATATGATATGAAAAGATGTAAAGTGTAACATTAATAACATAAAATGTAGGAGGGGAATAAAAGTACAGAGTTTTATATGCAATTGAAGTTAAGTTGTTATAAGGTTAAAATTAAAATGTTATTACTATTAGATGTTTTATATAAGCCTGTAGTAACCACAACAAATCTCTAGTAGACATATGTTTTAAAAGGGAGAAAGGAATCATAGCATACTACTACAAAAAATTAACATATCACAAAAGAAGATAGCAATATTGGAAGAAAGGAACTACAAAACAGTCAGTAAACAAATAACAAAATGGCAATGGTAAGTTTTTATGTCTCAATTACTTTAAACTAAAATGGATTAAATTCTCTAATCAAAAGACATAGAGTTGCTGAATGGGTGAAAACAACAACAACAACAACAACAAAAAAAAACAAGATCCAACAATATGATGCCTATCCAGAGACTCACATGAACTTTAAGGACACACACAGACTGAAAGTGAAGGGATAGAAAAAGATATTCCACACAAATAGTAACCAAAAGAGAACAGGGGTGGCTTTACTTACATCACACAAAATAGCCTCTCAGTCAAAATCTGTCACAACAGAGAAAGAAGGTCACCATATGATGAATCAATTCATCAAGAGGATATAACAATTGTAAATATATGTACCCAACATTGGAGTACCTAAATATATAAAGCCAATATTAACAGAACTGAAGAGAGAAATAGACATCAATACAATAATTTTAGGGGACTTCAATACCCCACTTTCAACAATGGACAGATCATCTGGCCAGAAAACCAATAAGGAAACAATGGACTTGAATAACAGTATAGACCAAATGGACCTAACAGACATACAAAATATTTCATCCAATAGCAGCAAACATTCTTCTCAAGAGCACATGGAACATTCTCTAAGATAGATCATATATTAGGGCACAAAACAAGTCTTAGAAAATTTAAGAAGACTGAAATCATATCAAGTATCTTGTCTGAGCACGATAATATAAAACTGGAAATCAATACCAGAAGAAATTTTAGAAAATTGACAAATATGTGGAAATTAAACAATACACTCCTGAACAACCAATAGGTCAAAGAAGAAATCAAAAGGGAAATCATCAATTATCTTGAAACAAACAAAAATGAAAATACAATAAATTAAAACTTATGGGATATGATAAAAGCAGTGCTAAGAGGAAAGTTTGTAGCAATAAACACCTGCATTAAGCAAAAAGAAAGAGTCAGGTAATCCCACCAATTTGGGAGGCCGAGACAGGAGGATTGCTTGAGGCCAGGAGTTTGAGACCAGCCTGGGAAACATAGCAAGACCCTGTCTCTAAAAAAATGAGAACAATTAATTAGTTCACATTCTCACAAGAGAGATTTGCCACTCTCTGAGAATGGGTAGCTGGGCATATAAGATCCCTTGAGCCCAGGAGTTGGAGGCTACGGTGACCTATGATTGCACCACTGCACTCCAGCCTGGGAAACAGAGAAAGACCCCATCTCTAAACAACCTAACTTCACACCTCAAGGAACTAGAGGTGTGAAGAAACTAAAAAGAAGAACAAACTAAGGCCAAAGTCAACAGAAAGAAGGAAATAATAAAGATTAGAGAAGAAATAAATGAAATAGACACTAGAAAGACAATAGAAAAGATCAACAAAAAGCTACAATTTGGGTTTTGGACAACATAAATAAAATTGGCAAACCTTTAGCTAGACTAACCAAGAAAAAAAGAGAGAAGACTCAAATAAAATTACAAATAAAGGAAGCATTACAACTGATACCAAAGAAATACAAAGGATCATAAAAGACTACTATGAATAAATATACACCAAGAAATCATATAACTTAGAAGAAATGGATAAACTCTTGGAAACATACACCGTACCAAGGTTGAATCATGAAGAAATAGAAAATATGAATGAACCAACAATTAGTAAGGAGATTGAATCAGTAATCAAAAACCTCCGAACAGAGAAAAGCCCAGGGCCAGATGGCTTCACAGGAGAATTATACCAAACATTTAAAGGAGAAAATTAATGTGAATTATTCTTAATCTCTTTCAAAAAAATTGAAGAGGAGGGAACACTTTCAAATTCATTTTAGGAAGTCAGCATTGCCCTCATTCCAAAACCAAATAAGGACACTATGAAAAAATAAAATTGCAGGCCAACATCCCTGATAAAGAAAGATGTAAAAATCCTCAACAAAATACCAGCAAACTGAATTTAACAGCACATTAAGAGTCATACACCATCATCAAGTGGAAGTTATCTCTGGGATGCAAGGATGGTTCAATTTATGCAAATCAATAAATGTGATATTCCACATAAATAGAATGAAAATGATGAAATAGATGCAGAAAAAGCACTTGACAAAATTCAACATCCTTTCATGATAAATTCTCTCAACAAATTAGCTATAGAAAGAATGTACCTCAACATAATAAAGGCTATATATGACAAGCCCACAGCTAGCATCACACTCAGCAATGAGAAGCTGAAAGTTTTTCCTCTGCAATCAGGAAGAAAACAAGGGTTCCCACTTCTATTCAACACAGTACTGGAAGTCCTAGCCAGAGGAATTAGGGAGGAAAAATAAATAAATAAAAGCCATCCAAATTGGAAATAAAGAATTTAATTGTCTCTGCAGATGACATAATCTTAAATATAGAAAGCTCTAAAGACTCCATCAAAAAACTATTACAACTAATAAACAAATTCAGTAAAATTACAGGATACAAAATCAACATACAAAAATCAGTTGTGTTTCTATACAGTAACAATGAACTGTCCAAAAAAGAGAAGTTAAGAAGATGAACCCATTAACAACAGCATCGAAAAAATAAAATACATAGAAATATACTTAACCAATGAGGTAAAAGATCTGTACACTGAAAACTATAAGACATTGATGAAAGAAATTAAAGACAACACAAATAAATGAAAATATATCCCATGTTCATGAATTGGGAGAATATTGTTAAAATGTCCATATTACCCAAAGCAATCCAGATTGAATGCAATCCCTATAAAAGCACCAATGGCATTTTTCACAGAAATAGAAAAAAAAATCCTAAAATTCAGATGAAACCACAAAAGACCCTGAATAGCCAAAGTAATCTTGAGAAAGAAGAACAAAGGTGGAGGTATCACACTCCCTGATTTCAAACTATATGGCAATGCTATAGTATTAATAATTACAACAGTGTGGTACGAGCAAAAAATAGACACATAGACCAATGAAACTGAATAGAGAACAAAGAAATAAACCCACACATATATGGTCAACTAATCTTTGATAAGGGCACCAAGAACACAATGAGAAAAGGTAAGTCTCTTCAATAAATGGTGCTAGGAAAACTGGATATTCACCACACAAAAGAATGAAATTGGACCCTCAACTTACACCATATACAAAAATTAACTCGAAATGGATTAAAGACTTATGTAAGATCTGAACCCATAAAATTCTTAGGAAAAAACACGAGGGGGAAAGTTCCTTGACACTGGTCTTGGCAAAGATTTTTTGGATATGACACCAAAAGCACAGGCAACAAGAGCAAAAATAAACAAATGGAGCTACATTGAACAAAAAAGCGTCTGCATAGTAAAGAAAAAAATCAACAAAATGAAAAAGCAACCTACGGAATAGGAAAAAATATTTGCAAATCATATATATGATAAGGGGTTAATATCCAAACTATATAAGGAACACACACAACTCAATAGCAAACACACACACACACACACACACACACACAATTTTTTAATGGGCAAACAAACTGAACAAGCATTCTTCCAAAGAAGACATAAATCATCAACAGATACATGAAAGGTGCCCAACATCACTAATCACCAGAGAAATGCAAATTAAAACCACAATGATATATCATCTCCCACTGGTTAGGATGGCATTACAAAAAGACAAGAGATAACAAATGTTGCCTAGGATAGAGAAAAAGGGAACCGTTGTATACTGTTGATGGGAATGTAAATTGGTACTACTGTTACAGAAAACAGCATGGAGATTCCTTGAAAAATTAAAACTATAATTACCGTATGATCCAGCAATTCCACTTCTGGGTATATATCCAAAGGAAAAGAAATCAGTATGTTAAACAGATAACTACACCCTCACATTCACTGCACCTTTATTCACAACAGCCACGGTATAGAATCAGCCTAAGTGTCTATCAATACATGACCAGATAAAGAAAATGTGATACACACACACACACACACACACACACACACACACACGCACGAGATTATTCAATTAAAAAGAAGGAAATCCTGCCATTTGCGACAACATAGATGAACCTGGAGGACATTATGCTAAGTGAAATAAGCCAGAAACAGAAAGACAAATATGGTATGACAAATACAGTATCTCACTTACATGTGGAATCTAGAAAAGTTAAACGCAGACACAGAGTAGAATGGTTGTTGCCAGGGGCTGGGAGATGGGGGAAATATGGCAATATTAATCAGAGGGTATAAACTTTCTGTTATAAGATGTACAAATTCTGGGAATCTAATGTATAGCATGGGCGGTAATGGATGTGTTAATTGTGATAATCATTACACATGTATAACAAATCACGTTATATACCTTGAATACATACAATATTTGTGAACTAAATATTTCTAAGATAAAAATAAACCAAAAAAATCTAAATGTCACGTCATCAGGGAAAATTTATCACTCCTTCATGCCTCGGACATGACCGTTTTCTAGGAATCTTTATTTTGGCTAGCACTTAAACACTAATTCCATCCTTTCTCTCCCTAGACTAAGCTGCTGCAGGCAAGATAAGCATGTCTGTCTTGCTCACTGCCAAAACTCACAATGCCTAACAGCTTGTGATACATCATAGCTGCTCACCATTGAATGACTCATGATTTCTCTACCTCAATTCTGAGCCATCTGGAGTCCTCAATAGGTAATCTACATTAAAGCTTCTCAAATTTTAACATGCATAAGTCACCTGAGAAGCTTTTGAAATGTAAATTCTGATTTAGTAGGTCTAGACATTTTGTATTTCCAGGTTCCATATTATGCCAATGCTGCTGACCTATATGGACCAGACTTTGAGGAACAAGTCAACACCTTATAAAATCAAGAAAGCCAGACACAAAAGACCAAATATTATATGATCCCACTTATATGATGAACTTACAATAGTCAAATTCATAGAAACAGAAAGTAGAATGGTGATTGCCAGGGTCTGGGGGAAAAAGGGTTGTTTTTTAATGAGTTTCAGTTTGCGATGATGAAAAAGTTTTGGAAATAGTGGTGATAGTTGAACAACAATATAAATGGACTTAATACCACATTGTACACTTAAAAATGGTTAAAATAATATTTTACATTATGTATATTTTGCTATAATTTTTTTAAAAACCAACTAAAAAACGTCAAATGAGGCCCAAGTTGGTCTTGTTACAAGGACTCCACCACCACAGGTCCAGAGACGGTGGTGGACACACAGCTGTCTCACCTGTCTCTGGGTGTCTAGATTAAAGGCAGCATTAATGTTCACTCTGCCAAGCAAACCGAAGTTGGATAATGGTTTTAAAGGGTCCCATACATCAGTCAGATTCTAATTCTATTCAGAGCTTCTGTGAGACAAGTTGCAGAGATTGCAGAACCTGATTTAACTTATATATATATGAAGTGCATTTCCTGATGCAAACTATTTACTTAGCTAAGACCCCAGATCAGAGTTACTACCACAGTGGAAATTTTCAGTTTGGAACTGAAATCCCTAGTGCTTATAATATGAAGGCTGCCAAAGTGAAATGTTTAACTAGAATCCGGCACCCTCCATCACAGGGACAGGTGAAATGTATCTATATTCACTGAAGGAACTTTCAACCAATTACACTGGTTGGGCTTCCACCAAAACACCACCTTAACATTAAAGAATGTTGTTTGGGGATTAATCTCTTTGTTTAGTAATCTTTTGAATTTCGATGATCTATTCATTATGTAATGAAGCTGCAGAACATCATTTGTAAGACAAGGAGGGTGGAAACAGTAAGTGGAATATTACATTAAATGTTATGCCAGATGATAAAGGAGTGCAGGATCACTGATTGTGTCTACAACTTCAAAGAAGAGTTAACCTTTCCTCTCCCTCTAGATTGTACTAGTCCTGTGATCACGTAATGAAGACAAAAAAAAAAAAAAAAAAAACTCCATAATTGCACATTCTTGATGGAGAATTTAACAAGAAAATGCATTTGGGCTCCAAGAGTGGTCTACTTACCTTGTTTACTTTTCAAAACTGTATTATGTAGTCTGTTGATAAAGTTCTTGAGAGAAACTTCAATTCAAAATTGAGACTACAGCTTGCTGACACTCTTTCCAAACATCATCAATTTCCTGCACAAGTGATTTTAATGTGTTCAGTGTGACCCACAGATTGGCAATAAGCAGCTTGCTACAGTGACTGGATATGAATTCTCTCAGTTTCTTTTCCATGTTAACTTTCCTTAGATGCCCTAAAGCTTCCCAGAATGCGAAAGTTAGTGTATGTCCTACTGAAATGCTTATGTAACTATATCTTGGAACACACCTTTTTTCTATTCTCATCTAGTTTGTAGACACAAAGTCAAACAACTACTGAACTACAAAGATACACTACTCATGTTCTCAAAATGCAAGAATAAAAATCAGAGCCCTTTACTTTCAGGTCTAGAAGTGGCAAGAAAGTTTTGGAGCCCTCTGAAGTTGAATCTAATTTTAAAAATAAAATACAGGGACCCTCCTATCTCCCCTGCCCTTTCTAACATGTTGTCCAGAGGAAACAAGGCTGGAGGCCCAGAGCAGTTAGAGCTTGTTTTTGCTGCTGTAATGTGATTGTGAACAGTAGGTACTATCTGTATAGCCATTAAAGAACCAGAGTCCAAATGTCCTGTGGGGCAGGAGAGATACCTTGGGAGTCAGCCCAATGTCTGATACCTTCAATGCTCCTTGTGGTTCCAAGCACTACTCAAGGGGTGAGCCTCCTAGATCTCTGTGGACCAGAGATCAGCAGTGGAATATAATGGGTTGGGTTAACTGACTTCAGAGTAAGAACAATGATACGGAAATGGATTTACTCCAGTGTTTAGAACCAGTGAAATTAAATGCAAAATATTTGTATGTTTTTAAACAAACAAAGTAAGTTGACCACATTTCCACCTATGATCAGAAAGTCCATGCTCACTCTACTGGAACTATGCTCAAGTCAAGGACCTAGTCAATCACTCACTCCATATGTGATACTACATTTCTAATTACTTTGAGGTCACCTTCTATTTTGAACTATCTTCTTTGCTCACTGTAACATACACATTCATCCAAAATTGTGGTCATTCCTACTGTGACTTTAACTAGGTTTACAAATATATTGGTGGCAATTGCTAATAGATGTGAATTATTCTCATCAGCACAGATCTATCTGAATTCAAACTTTTTTTTTATAATAAAAGATAATGTGGTTCTTCAAAAACTATGCTTTCTTTGATGTCATTTTAACCACCCTGACACACACATACATATATTTCCTTGGATTCTTACCTCTTTCACTAAGTCTTTTCTCCACCATTCTTAAGCAGACGAGGAAAAGGGCTATGCAAATGTAATACCTACTCGGTTCACACCCCTCATCCCCACCCATCCCCTTTCTCTACGTGACCACAAAATTTGAATTTTACCTCTGCAAAATAGAACTTAAGTGATTCTACATACCCTTCCTATTCCCTCCCAAGTTGTAAGAACAATGTAAGACTTTATTCCCACCCCACCCCAACCGCATGAGATCATGTAACTACAAATTCCCATGTTTTACTCAAGGGTCATCACAGCAAGGATGAAGCACAGAAGTTTTCCTTAGAAATATTTTGCCCACATTCCTTCAAATTGCCCGTTTTCATAAATTAAACTTGCAAAGCTCAAAAGTACGTAATTGCTTGTATTTTCTTTCTCTTTTTTTTAAAGAGACAGGGTCTCACTGTTGCACATGTGGAGTGCAATGGCATTATCATAGCTCCCTGCAATCTCAAGTCGTGGGCTCAAGCGATACACCTGCCTCAGCCTCCTGAGTAGCTGGGACTACAGGTGTGCGCCACCACACTGGCTAATTTCCTTCTTTCTTCTTTTTTGTTGTAGAGATGGTCTCACTATGTTGCCCAAGCTGGTCTTGAACTCCTGGCCTCAAGAGATCTTCCCACCTTGGCCTCCCAAACTGCTAGGATTACGGGTGAGAACCATCGTACCTGGCCCCAATTATGTTTAGTTTCAATACAATCAGTAATTGATCCATGACTTCTAACTGACAATAGCCACTCCACCAACCCAAGGAGTAAATAAATGTTTACACTCTAAGTTCCAACAAGCCATTTTGGGAAGCTGGAGATGCACAGAAAAAATAATGGGCTATTGACACCCTAATGATTCACTTAAGAGAAATATGTCTAACTGCACATAACACACATACTTCAAAAAAGACAGGCCAACAATGCCTAAACTCTTTATTTTACCAACCGGTATTTCCGATTCGCTTCCTGATGCTGGGTGTAAAAACCTTAGGAGTCTACAAATATAGCGCTCAGACTTTCTATATCCAGGGAACAGGGCCCAGAGGTAGAAGAGATCAGGTCCCAGGCCTTTTTCAGATAGAAAAAGCAGTGAAGATTTCTCTGTAACAGTTAGTGCCAGATTTTTAACCTAACTGAAATGCCTTATTTAAGCTCTCCATCATCCCCAAACTTTTCCCTATGGCATCTATCACAGAAAAACACTCTTCTCTCATGTATACAATACCATTGGGGAGCAGAGGGAAGGGAGTGGGCAGAAGGGAGTGGGCATTACACAGGTACCAGCCAAAATTCTTATTCACCCAGAAAATGGATTTCTATTCAGTTTAGTGGCAAAGAGTTGTGTAAAACTGGGGCATGCCCTGCCTCTTTCTCAAAGTGAGGTGGGCTGAATTTTTGTGATTGGAAGTATTTCCCATGGTAATGGTGACTTAAGTGCTATAAAAAAATAAAATCGATCCCTATGAGTAGTATAAGAGCTGGTTCCAAGAATCCAGGGACACCCACATCCCATACCTCACCCAGACATGGCCAATTCCTCAGAAACAGCTACATGGGAAGCATAAAAAACACTTCCATCAATTTTTTTTGGCGAGAGGGTGGGGCAGTGCTTAGGGAGTATGTGGGGTGGATATTTTTATTCCCCTCCCACCAATAACCACAGATCTATACACACACTCAGACACACATACATATCCATTTTCAAGAAAGTTTTTCGTCCCTGTGACTACAGGATCCCAGGATCCAGCCTTCCTCGGGCTGGGAGACAATGCCTATCGCAACTGCACAGATCTAGTGTATCAACATACTATAGAAGGCTCCTGTGTTGTCTCACAAGCTGAGAAGGCGGGGGCAAAGAAGTGGATACTCATGGGGGACTTGCTTTTTGTCTTAAAAACAATCTACTCAGCAACACTCTCAGGTCCAGGGGCTGGGAGAGGTTCTGTGGGCACAATATGGTGGATGACCTGATGGTCCCAGCCCACTGTGGTAAGGAGAGAGTGATTGAGCGGGGACCAAGTAGCATCTCTCACAAAGTCTCTGTGGGCTCGGCTTCTAAACCTAGAAATAAGAAAAAAAAAGTTGAGGCATGGTAAAGATAAGAAGAAAAAGCAGACCTGGAAAAGAAAGAACCCAGAACATCCAGGGCACATTTTTTGTGTGTGTTACATGCATTTCACCATCTGTGTAGCAATGTAGCTATCCGCAGGGGATGGCAGCAATCATCTGATCTGGTCCTCTATTTTCACAGAGGAAAAAATGGTGGATGGAGCGAGGTAGTGATACAGGCCAGCATCAGGCAGCAAACCATGGCAAAGAGGGGAGTACAATTCAGGTTCTTCCTTCTGGTGCTTTTTACCCCATGGCAGGTTGCATTTCACATATGCAGCTCTTTATGTGGAAAGGGTAGACTGTCCCCTTGTGGCAGAGGGCTGGAATGCTAGACTTAGAAATTCCACCCATATTCTTCCTCTACCAGGGACACAGCTGGTTGTGAATCAGCCCCAGGAACAGAGTGCTGGTCTCAGTCAACTGTCTGCCTGCTTCCATCACCCAGGCCCTTCAGATACAGATGGAGAATTCTCTCCAAAGAGACAACACATTTTTCTGAAAAGAAAAAAGATTTGCCTACCTGCTGCTCCCCCTGCCTGATTCCCAATCACAGGATTTTACTTCATACTTACACCTCGGAAAGGTTTGAGTCCAGCACAGCAAGTGAGCAGTCTTCACTGAGAGAGGCCAGGAAGGGGATACTAGGAGAGGGAGACAGCACTGTGAAAGGTAAAGCCCATGGATCCCAAGACAATCTTGACTGGCCCACCCCACCCCCACCGCACACTGACCCAGAGAAGGCGGCCTGACCCCCGCTTTTGGCTAAGCCTAGCCACCACTCAAGTCTACGTTACAGGTTCCAACGAAAGATGAAGGAAATGAAGCAAAGCCAGGTTGACAATCATCCTGGCAACAAACTACCCCATCTGGTCTCTCTACAGCTTCAGCAGTAACCCAGAAACACAGGCTCTTCCAACCTCATAGTCCTAGAAGCCCACAATATTAATCATTTTGGGTGTTGAGCAGGAATGGGAACAGATTTTAGCTATTTTCAGAGACCGTACAACCTGAAAAAGGATTAGGGTCTTAAGAGGTCTTTGACATTCTGAAACCTCAGCTAGAACACTACCTGCTTTAAGGAAATACCTAATCGGCTAATACTTTACCAACATACACATCCCCCTTTGCTGTTCCCATTCATATTCACCAAGCCCCTGATGAAAAAAAACAGTACCTGTGTGGGGAGAACACCAGCCCAGTAACACACTGGGAGTGTACAGCTGAGCTGAGGGCACAGCTTGTACTCTTGGTGTTCACAAGGGAGACAGTCCCATTCTCGTCACCTACAGAAAAAAGAAGGAGAGTGTCACACTGGTAAAGAGCATGGGCTTTGCTGTTAGCTAGACAGACCTGGATTTCAATCCTACTTCCACAAGAGTGGACAAATTAACCACTCTAGCATCAGTTTCCTCTTCTGCAAAGTAGGAATAGTAAGTCACTGGATGGTTGTATAATCAAATTAATGGATGAAGTAGTTATTACTTTAACCACAAACTATGTCACCCATATGCATAGTCTCATCACCATGATAGCTCCACACCTACCCAGAGTAGAACAGAATTCCCTATACAGCAATCCACTTGCTTTGTGGCTCAGTGACTTCTGGCCGTACCCAGAATACAGGAGCTATAACAATGAATCAGGAATCGAATCCACTGGGGAAAAAAAATCATGTTCTTTAAAGCTAAGCTAAAACTACTTTGGGATCATCCCACCTCTCCAGCCCTCCATTAACATAATTCATGAAGTTGGCTCTTTCTCTCTTATCATCCCCCTTCCTGGAGTCGATGTGAAGTCTGACACGCTGTCTTACCAAAGACAAAGACTTCACTTTGCTGAGGATGCCAAGCCAGTGAAGTAGGAAGGTAGCCAGAGGCATTGCAGCCTGCAAAGGAGAAAAGAGAGGTCTGGAACAAAACTCAGAGCCCAGAGGAAGCAGCTTCTCAAACAAGGTCAGTCTAAATCCCAGAAGCACCTTTACTTGGTTTCCCAAAGTCTGCTAAGGCAGTAATGCCCTCATCCTTGAGCCTCATAGCCTACATTTATACACTGGCCTGCTGCCCTTTCTGGACATGAGTCACAGGCAAATCTCAAGAACAAAGGGTGAAGATAACAACTATGGCCCCTTTGTCCACCCATCTGACAAAGGAAATCTCCCACCTAGGAACTGGCCCTTTTATTGCAGAGAATGGAGTTAGCAGAGCTTCAGTGGGAAAGAAGGAGATTATGTCACTTATGTCACAGTGACTACACTGGGCATCTGGCAACTTTGATTTGACTCTGGCCAAAGAAAGCCTCTTCCATATAGGTTCCTAGTACCACTCTCACCACAGGCTTTCACACTCACCCATCTGTGATGCTGGCTTAGGACAGCGGGTATCCCAGAGCAAAATTCTATTGTCCTAGAAGGAAGAAGAACAGAAAAAGGCTTCACAATCCAAAGAAGCAGCTAATAGCCAGGAGATCTCTACACTGGAAACCTTGGCCTACAGAGTGTTGGAGTGTGGTTAGGGAAGGAAAAGAGGTTGTATCTCACCTCACTGCATGAAAGAAACACAGAGTCCTTGTGAGGAGAGGCAGCAACACAGGTGACCTGCCCAGCATGAGCTGTAAAGGAGAGAGGAGAAATATGACAGAGAAAAAGTTGAAGCATCACAAGAAGGCAAGCCCAGGTACAATCGAGGGGCAGGGGGGTGTGAGAAACACGCCTGGTCTCATGATACAATTTAACAATTTTTATTAGAGATTATGGGTGAGACGAAACCTAAGAGGAACAGTTTAAAACCTAAAAAGGCTTACGAGAAAATCAATTAATAAAGACAATGAAGGAGAAATACTGGAGGAATTTACAGTTAAAACATCCTGGATGTAGGGGCTAAATATTAATAATTCTAGAATAGCAGTTTTCATACCGGAATACACATGCCTCCAAGCAGTATACATAAACTTTTGAGGTAGTTCTGGGCACTGACAGTTTTAAAGGAATCAATTTTTCCAATGTTCTCTTTCCTAAAATTGAATTGCCTCTACTTCCACAATGACTGTGTCCCACTTTATAGAAGGAACACATACCTCTTACCCATCCCAAATCTTTCCATGGTACAATGCTCAGGGATACATGTAACGGTTCCAAACTAAGGCACAAAAGTGGCTTTTCCCTAAGAGCCAAAAGCGAAAGAAAGACATCCCCTTCAGTCACACCATAAACACAAATGTGGTTCTGTGACTTACTTTTGTTTCTGTCTAATAAGAACTAAAAAATATGACAGATGGTTGTCATAAGTATATATCCAACAAGTTATCTGAATTTAAAAATGAAGTCAGACTTTTTCTGACAGAAAGTTTAGTCTAACTTGGCCAACTGGCTTAACAATGCAGATTGGCTTTTGCCAGTTATGCTATTTGGTAGACATTTTGCATAAATTAAATAGGCTTAATCTACAAATTCAAAATTTTGACAAACATATGCTTGAAGTAAGTGTATAATAAATGACATGCCAGAAATAACCTTCTTTGTAACTACTTCAATTTTGAAATAGTTACACTATTTCACTGCTACGTATGAATTAGAGGCTGTGGAAACCACTTTCTCTAAAGTCATTTAAACCAGACTTTCCAAGGTAGTCTGAATATGGACCTACCCTGAAGCAGAAGGACAGGATTAAATCACCTTCCCTAGTTCTTTCCTAGCCTTAGAGTCCATAGAAAGCCAACAGGATAACAAGTCAGAAAAGGAATTAACTGCTCACTTGAAAAAAAGCAAATCTCTGAGACAAGCACCACGGTGGTATACAAAAGATGAAGAACACATGGTTCCTCTACCCTCAAACGATTTGGAATTCTGTGAAGGGAATGAAACACAAACACAAAGAACTAATGGGAAAGGCTGAATGGGGGCAGTGCTGAAAAAGAGTTAGCATTAACCAGGAAAGCACATCATATGTCTACGAAATAAAAGGCAAGAGAAGTATAGTATAGCTAAATCTCATAGCCACACACACATTAAGGCTCTAGAAATTATCTTCACAAAGAATGGCTCCCAAAATAAAGTCAACTGCTAGTGCTGTTAGTGAAAGTAAGCAGAAAAAGGAACATTAAAGAGATGGTTCTCACCAGAAAAATAGATATATTATAGAGGTGAATATTCAAAAGTTCAAGATTCGCAAGTCTCATAGTTTATGCCTTGAGAATGTCAAGGATCCACTGTGACTAGGTTAAAGTTAGTGTGGTATGCTTGAACAGGGAATAACAGTAACAGGGCTTAAATGCTGTGATAAGAAAATAGGATTTTAATGCACAGGCCAAAAAAAACCAATGAAGGATCAAAAGACCCAAAGATTATAGGTGGAGAGATGAGTGCCACTGTCAGTGTGAGGTAAAGCCTGAAAGTGAATGGGCAGCAAGAAATGGACAGGAAGGTGACTGACCAAGTAAGTGGAAAAAGGCCCAAGAGAACCTGATGAACACCTGACAGTGGGGAAACAGGAGGAATGAAAAAAAGGATTGAGAGTCTGAGCTCTGTGTAGCTAAGAAGCTGGTGAGACCATCAACAGAAATAGGGAAACTGAGAAAAGGATAAGGGATAGATATTGGAGCCTGACTATAGTTTTACAAGAAAACTATCAGACAGGAGAACACGGAACCGCTGTTCCTAAGGTCCAAGCAAAGTCCAAAGAGCCCAAAGGGGAAAATAAAAATAAAACACATAAGGCCAGGACTGAAAAGAAAGGAATACTCACCTCGGTATGAATTTAGTACCATCTGCTGAACAAGGTCCCAAACCTTGATGCTAAGAAGCAAAAGGAAAAAGACACTTAATGTTGACCTACGCTATAAATACAAACACGTGTTCAAACAAGAACTTTCTTTAACCAACATGTCCCATGTCTTTGCCTCCTGGACTCCTGCTATGGTCTATTTATAACGGATTGCAAAATCTCTAACGAAACCTTACAGACATGCTGTAAGTAGTCACTGGATTCTTATAATAAGCCAAAAACATTACTTAATGAGGTTAACAGGATAGTAAGAACACCCAAAGGAGGCCCATAGATGGGAGCAATGAGAACAGGGACCCACCAAAAGTCTTTGCTACCACTGACAGCTTGTGTGCCAGAGCTCAGGACACTGACTGTAGACACAATGTCATCATGCTCATACTTGCAGAACTTGCTGACAATAAGTGTCTCATTCTCATCCAGCTCCCACAATTCAACAGCACCTGTTGGGGGTGGAATAGGGTGGGAAGGTGAGAGAAACATAAGCTTGGATTATACCAAGATAGTAATTCACTTCTAGGATTCAAGCAGTAACTGTCACTAAACTAACAAATTAAGTTATTCCTATAAAAGCAAAGTCCACATCATCACAGGTTTTAGCTAACTTCCAAGCCTTTTGGCTTTATGTTGTATTACTGTTTTCCTAATGACAGCACAGACAACTAGGTGGGGAAAGCTTCTAGAAAAAGATAGGGAAAGATGGAACACCCTGTAAAAGCCATTATTCTGCTTCCAGTGAGAGAACACTGGAAAATCAGTTCCCAGGAAATAAGAATGGAGTCTCCACAATTGCATAAGCAGCACGCAGTACAGTGATGTTAACCCTGCCCAATTCTTTGGATGCTAACAAATACTTCCTGAACTACTTGAATAAATGCCTTGCAGAATCTTTAAAAAAAAATGTTGAATAATTGACTGTCTTGCACAGTGACTAGGTAAGTATAGAAAACCCCCCAAAAGTTATCTTGAATATGTAGTATTCAAGCTCAACTATCGAAGCTCAATCTTTTAAAAAAAGCGGGACTTTTAAACTTCCATGCAATGCATGCCAACTTCCAACTTCTGATTTTTTGTTAATGCTAAAGACTCCACTGCTGAGAGCAGAATGAAGACACTTAAGAAGTACACAGGAAGAAATGGGAAGAGACAGGTAGGACAGATTGGCTTCAGCATCATCTTTAAAACCAAGATTGCCCTTGGTCTGGGCTGCAGACTTGGAGGTAGGTTAAACAGAAGAAAAATGGTTCCAATCCATTTCTTTTTCTTTTTAATTTTTTTTGAGACAGAGTCTCACTGTCTTGCCTGGGCTAGAGTGCCGTGGTGTCAGCCTAGCTCACAGCAACCTCAAAACTCCTGGGCTCAAGCGATCCTCCTGCCTCAGCCTCCCGAGTAGCTGGGACTACAGGCATGTGCCACCATGCCCAGCTAATTTTTTCTATTTTTAGTTGTTTGGCTAATTTCTTTGTATTTACAGTAGAGACCGGGTCTCGCTCTTGCTCAGGCTGGTCTCGAACTCCTGAGCTCAAGCAATCCTCCCGCCTCAGCCTCCCAGAGTACTAGGATTACAGGCGTGAGCCACCGCGCCCGGCCCTCCAATCCACTTCTTAATTATGTTATAGATTTTTCTAGGAAATCCCACCAGACAATTTAGAATTTTGGAAAAGATATTTCCCACCTACACAAGAATTTGCATTTGAGGCCAACACTCTCAGTTCCTCCAAGAACTGAGTATGGGACATTAAAGATTGAGCCCGGCCCGATCCGTCTATACCCCAAGGCTCCATTCCACCAGGGGGATGAGGGGAAAGTGACTCACCTGAATCGGAAGCCACTAGGATACCTCTGTCCCCTACCCAAGTGAGGTCCGCCACTCCGGCCTCCGTCTGGACTCCAGCGGAGCAGAAGCCTTCGTTGGGAGCGGCACAAGGGTCCTTAAAAAGCCAGAGGGAGCCGGCCCAGCAGCGGCCACTCAGGCTGGAGGCCCCGAGTAGAAGCGCCCCATCTACGAGGGTACAAGCTGTCAGCGCGTGAGGGAGTGGAAGGGCTCGTCTCCATGGTGACCGCAGAGAACAGCACGCGCTGGGGCCGGGTCTGGACATAAGCTCAGAAACGCGGTGGGCAGAACTGGGGACCGCTCGGCAACGCGAGCCAGGGGTCAGGGTGGCATGCAGGGCGAGGGAAGGCTGGGAGGGTCAGTCCCGAGGAGGGGCGACTCGGGCCAGGGAGAGGGCCCGGGATCTCGGCTCACCGGACCGGTACCGCGAAGCTTCCAACTGCCGTTCCATACAAGCGGGCGCATTAGGGGGAAGGTTCCACTCGCGGACTGCCGGGGGTACTAGGGGGGGCGGGGTTTCCTTCCGCATCTCCACGGTTCCAACTTTCACCTAGAGCCAAACTGGACGCCGGCCGAGGATTCAGCTCTGAGAGCAATCCCCACGTGGTGTACCTCTGGACCTCCGCCCCTCTCTGGAGGCCACAGCAACTCTACATCTCGCGAGAATTGCTTCTACGATTCCATACCGCTTTCCCGCGGCCGCCCTCCAACAACAGGCTCTGTGCCTGTTCTCGCGAGAAAAAAAACCTCCCGACTCAAGTTAAAGGAAAAAGGGGTACGAAGTTCTCTTCTCGCGAGACTTGCGAGCGGCCATCTTGCTCTTGTGCCTGGCCGGCTCTCCGGTCGGGGTCACAGGGACGCTAAGACCGCTGCCTGGACCTTCGCTGACCATGCTGTCCCGAGTGGTGCTTTCTGCCGCCGCCACAGCGGGTGAGGGATGTAGAGCCTGTTCTGACTGTCTGAGTGATTGGAAAGAAGCGAGTCTAGAGGGTCATGGAGAGGGGGCATGGCGAAGAAGAAAGACGCAGGGACACTTGGGCCTGAGTGGGGAGTGATCAGCGCCTTTGGAAGGAAGCGCGGGCTCTTGGGGGACGCGAAAGAGGGGTACATGGCCTAGAGATCGGGCCCCGTGGGGACGAGGAAGGGACAAACTAGATTTCACCTTGACTTTGCTGACCTGCGCCTTGTGTATCTGCAGCCCCCTGCCTGAAGAACTCAGCCCTCCTAGGTCCAGGGTAAGTGTGAGGAGTGTAATGCTCCTTCGTTCTTGTTTTTATCATCTCGTTTCGTTTCTCGGTTTCCTCCTCTTAGCTTTAGGCCAGAAATTTACTTTCTTCAGGTAATTTTGGGACTCTTAAAGCCTCATTCAAACACTTGTTCCTGTAACCACCAGGAATGTCGCCATATCACCTAATGGCAAAGACATGAAGAGGATAAGTAATGTGTTCTACATAAACTAGAAACTGGTTCTGCTGTCTTCTAAGGCTGCCCCTCTCCTTTGTGACCTTTGACTAGAAGTAGTAGCCACATCCGGAATCAGAGTTATTAGATTACATAAACAAGAACAAATTTTGTTAAATAAAACAGTGAAGCATGTTGTTTTCACTCTGTCTCCCTGATTCCTACTTTTTACTGCCTGATCATAAGAGTCAGAAAAATCATTCATTGATTCAGCAAATAATTATCTTGCCACCCACATAACCAAGGATAAAAAAAAAAAAAGAGTAAGGCTAAGTATCTGCAGTCGTGGAGCTCACAATCTAGGAGGGGAGGCAGCTATAAAGTAGTGGTTTAGAGTGAGGGCTCCAAAGCTAGAGCAGGGTACAGCTGGCTCTTCCACTTACTAGTTGTATGATGTCAATTTCCTCATCTGCAAAATGGAGATAATAGTACGTTGTGAGAAATAAGAGATTTAATTCCCGTGAAACTCTAAAAACAGTGCTTGGTACATAGTGGGCTTAGTAAATGTTAGCAGCTGTTACTGTTAAAATTGTTTCATAAGATATGTCAGTTTTCTGTTCCAAGCTTAGTCCTAAAGCTTGCAAAATTTGATAACCATCTTATGGCTTGAAAAGTGGTTTTAATTTATCTGTAATTAAGTCTTATGCATGCAGTAAAGTTAGTCTATAATTGACTGCTTCCAACTTATCAGAGAAAACGGACTCCACACAAACATGGAAACAAATAATTGTAATACAGGTAATAAGTAAAATAACTGTGTATACAAGATACAAGGAACATCCTTGATTTTCTTTCACACTCCATATCCAGTACTTCAGCGAGGCTCTTTTTCTAGATTACTTGTAGACTCTGACTACTTCTTCCACTACCACGCCTACTGAAGTACAAACCACCGCCAGCTTTCACCTAGGCTATTTCAGTAGTCCCTTAATTAGTCTTGCATCTCTATTCTTGTCTCATTACTGCCCATTCTTGCTGTTGTGAGAATAAGCAGTTCTCCACCTAAAGGTCAGTCCTTCACCTAAAGCCTTCCAGAGCTCCCCATCCCACTTGAAATAAAATCCAAATTTAGCATAACTCAGAAGATCTGACATGAATTAATCCCATCCTACCTCTTGATTCCATGTCCTTCTATTCTCTTTTTAGTTCCTTCTCCAACTATACTGGCCTTGCTGTTCCTTTGAAAAGTGCCAAGTTCATTCTTGCCTCAGGATCTTTCTACTTGTCTTCTCTCTTTTCCCCAGGTCATTGGCTCAAATATCATCTGACCTTCTTAAAAACTCTTTCCCCATTCTGTGCCTTACCTTGCTCCATTTTTCTTCATAGCACTTATAGCTGCCTAAAATTGTGTATGGACAAACACACTTTCCATACCCCCACTAGAATGTTGAAGGCTGGGGCTTTGTTCATTGCTATGTTCCCAGTTCCAGACATAAGTCAAAAGTCAGTAAATGTTTCGTTGATTAAATGAATGAATGAATGTTAGCCCAAGATTGGTAAGGCCTTTATAAAGGATGTGACCGAGATGTTTTTAAGGCTGGTTGGGTTTGGCAGTCATTGGTATGAAGTCATGGTATGAAGGGCATGCCATACAAAACGGGCAGCATAAGGAAAATTTTTGTTTGTTTTTGAAGCTGTTAAGTATTAATAGTTCTATGTGGCTGGAGGATAGGAAAATGAGATTATAAAATTTGATAAGTGCTGGATCATGTATGTTATATTAAGTATAATAGTTTGTTTTCTGTAGGCTGGAGAGAGCATGTTGAAGTTTTCAAGTCAAATTTGTACTTTAGAAACATTGGCAGTAATGAGGGGCGGGTTTAAGGGGTACTTGACAAGAAGCAGAGAGACCAGGTTTTAGATTGTTAAACTAGTTTAAAGCAAGAGGTGATGAGGGCTTGAACTAAGCTAGTTGCGGGAAGGATTTGTGTCAGACTAAAGCTAATCCTCTAATGCTGTGACTTTAAATCAGTGGTTCACACCTGGGGCAATTTCGCCCTCCAAGGGATATTTACCACTGTCTGGAGACATTTTTGATTGTCACCACTGTGGGGGCTGTGCTACTAGCAACTAGTGTATAAAGCCACGGGGACACTGCTAAACATTCTACAATGCACAGAACAGCCTTCCACAACATCCAATCCAAAATGTCATTAGTGCTGAGGTTCAGAAACTTTGATTTAAATGAAGGAATCTTAAGCATGATTCTCAGATTTCAAAGCTTGGTGGGGTAGCTAATATATTTGGAGGCAGAAATAATATCCAAAATGGCCCCGCACAGTGGCGCACACCTGTAATCCTAACACTCTGGGAGGCTGAGGCTGGAGGGTCGCTTGAGCTCAGGAGTTCAAGATCAGCCTAAGCAAGAGTGAGACCCGTCTCTACTAAAAATAGAAAAATTAGCCATGCATTGTGCTGTGCTCCTGTAGTCCCAGCTACTTGGGAGGCTGAGGTAGGATTGCTTGAGCCCAGGAGTTTGAGGTTGCTGTGAGCTTGGCTGACGCCACAGCACTCTAGCCCGGGCAATAGAGCAAGACTCCGTCTCAAAAGGTAAGTAGTAGGCCAGGCGCGGTGGCTCACGCCTGTAATCCTAGCACTCTGGGAGGCCAAGGTGGGTGGATCACTCAAGGTCAGGAGTTCGAGAGCAGCCTGAGCAAGAGCCAGACCCCGTCTCTACTAAAAAATAGAAAGAAATGATCTGGACAACAACAAAAAATACATATATATATACATATATATATGTACATATATATATATGTACATATATATATATATATATGTAAATTAGCCGGGCATGGTGGTGCATGCCTGTAGTCCCAGCAACTTGGGAGGCTGAGGCAGAAGGATCACTTGAACCCAGGAGTCTGAGGTTGCTGTGAGCTAGGCTGACGCCACGGCACTCTAGCCCGGGCAACAGAGCAAGACTCTGTCTCAGAAAAAAAAAAAAAAAAGATACGTAGTGAACCAAAATCAATGAAATAACGTAAACCCTTACATTGCAAGGGGATAGAGGTGGAGAGAGTGGGGAAGTGTAGGGTAGGAAGTGGGACAAAAACAGACTGAGAACTTGAAGGCGACTAAGCTTAACAGCAGATTAGATTTTATTTCATCAGAAGCTTAATGAGACATCCATATGCTCATTGCATGCTAAAAATGCAATCTTAGGCTGCTTTAACATAAGAATAGTTTACAAATCCATTGTTGATAATAGCACAATGGTTCAAGCCCAGTACTGGCAGTAGCAAGTTCTCAATAAATATTTGTAGAATGAGTAAATTGGTCAGACTATATTTATAGTATTATGTGCAGTTCTGGATACCTCATTTTTTAAAAAACAAAACCAGAGAGCTCCTTGTGGTGGACAGTCAGGATTGTAAGGGGAATGAGATGTTTAACCCAGATACATGAGTGTTATCATACATAGAAAAACAAAATTAGAACCAAGGATGTATGTAGCAGCTCAATTCAAAGATGAACATAATTAGAGCTACCCAGTACTGAAAATGCCTGTTACACATAGTGATTAGCACCCTATCAAAGGAATTATTCATAAAGGTCAAATTTCTTAGCTTCAAGGAGCGTACAACACAGCAGGCATGTAATAGCTACCCACTTACATAGAACTATACCAGGCATCATGCTAAGCACTTTACATATATATTAACTTAATCCTCTCTACAACCCAGAATGTATTATCTTATATTCCCATTTTGCTGGGAGAAATCTGAGTTAACAAAAACTTAAGTTCCTTGATGAAAGTCAAGTGACAAGTCTAGGATTTGTACCCAAGGAGTCCAGCTGCTGAGTCCTTGTTCTTACATACTTCAGTGCTAATAATAGATATACAAGGTGCTAGACAGATGATCTGTGAGACTTATAGAAAACATTCCAGTATTAGGTAGAAGGTTACATATGACTTTAAGTGTCTGTGATTAAGTCATTGTCCTTGTCACTGCTAATTATTAGACCCTAACCTTCCTATTCCAAGTCTATTTTCTTTCCATTATATCAGTTAATAGGAAACTGCCTCAATCCTCAGCCCCAATAATTGTTTTTGCTAATTGTTTATATATTTGTTCTCTTTGAAGAATAGGTTTTACATTTGTGCAATTGCTGCCTATAGGGTATTGCAAGCAACAAGGATCTTTCACACAGGACAGCCAAGTCTTGCCCCTGTACCACCTCTTCCTGAATATGGAGGAAAAGTTCGTCTTGGGATGATCCCTGAGGAATTCTTCCAGTTTCTTTATCCTAAAACCGGTGTAACAGGTGAGCATTTGCCTAGTCTTTGATAGTATGTTTGGATGGTACACTAAAATCAAATCAGCTATTTTTAAAAGGAAATTGTTGAGGTGATTCAATATAACAAATTGATTTGGTTGCTCCAGCTTGTCTTTGGTCTGAATTTATTTGGGATTTTAACTTAATCTTGCAGCATTGTCTCTGTTTATACACTAAAGTTTTGAATGCCTCCTCTATGCCAGGCATAGTTCTAGGCATACAATGTTGAACTATGTTAAGCGCTTACCGTCATGGAGCATACATTCTGTTGTAGGATAGACAGTAAAGAAATGAGTAATTGTATAATATACTGTCAGGTAATGAAAAGAGCTATGGATGAAAATAAAGCCAGGTAAAGCAATAGAGACTATTAAATTGAGTATATATGGACATGAACACAAATTGGACCATTTTTATCAGTTTTTCTCCTTTTAAAACAGCATAAACATTCAAAACCGTGCTTTTTGATAATGCAATATGATTTACTTACATTATTTAATCTTTACAACAGGCCTATGAAGACATTTTTATTACCCAGAAGAACTAGAAAACAAATAATTCGCTGAGTAATCTCTTTAGTGACCGAGCTAGACTTGAACCTGATTAAGTTTAGAATTCTTTCTGCTACACATACTGCCTTTCTTGCTGTACCCAAGTATACTGCTATAAATGTGGAACATTGGAAACCAAAGATTTTTTTTTAACTCTAGAGTAGCATTTTCCTAACTGAAATTGCGAGAAACATTAGTGTCCTCAGGTCTCCATAAGTGATAAAAATATTACATGTGGTATGCCTTTCTTGCAAATTCACATTTAAAATTTATATTTTAAAGGCAATTTAAAAAGAAAACCACTGAACCTTTGTATGGGAAACTCTAGGTAAAATATATTTGAGACTGAAACCCTGTTATTTTCATAGTATATCCTACCATCCTTTGATAGTAGTGATTCTCAAAAACACTGTAAAATGCTGCCCTAAAGGCCTGCTTGGTCCCTAACATCTTGTGAGGCACAGAGGAAAATCCTAAGGAAATGTAAAAAATCATGGTTTTTGTCCTTTCAGAACTCATGACCTGGTTAAAGAAAAAGAGATAAATTTGAAGTATTATAATTAGGTGCTACAGGAATTGAGATTCCTATTATTAAATCCCTCCTTTTACATGTGTATATATATATACATGTATAGTTGTTTTTTGCTTGTTTCTTGTGTCAGGTTGCTAATCAATAAAAATAAGTAAGAGTGGATAAATTTTATCCTGTCCAGTGTTCCCATTCAATAAATAGTATATTTTGCCAAACAAATTACTTCAGAAAGTAACCTGGCCCATCTTTGTAGAATAGTTCCTGTTTGTTGAGTTACTGTGCTAGGTATTTTACATATATTATTTCTCAATTTTATCAAACTAAAGAAGGTACTGTTCCCATTTTACAGATGAGGAAACTAAGTTCAGAGATTGTTTAGATTGCTCAGTTTCTTATAAGTTGTAGAGTCAGGATACAGTTTCCTTGAGTTCAGATTTTTGTTCTTTTAGCTCTGCCATACTGCTTCCCAATCCAGTAGCTTGTCTTTGAATCTGATTATTTAAAATTATTACATAACCTTGCTTTCAGCTAATCAAATGCAGAAGTATCTTTCTATCTTTCCCCTTTTAGGCATAGCATATCATAAAATAACTCTCTCTTCTTCTTTTAGGACCCTATGTGCTTGGAACTGGGCTTATCTTGTATTGTCTATCCAAAGAGATATATGTGATTTCCCCAGAGACCTTCACCGCTCTATCAACAGTAGGGTTACTTGTCTACGTAATTAAAAAATACGGTGCCTCTATTGGAGAATTTGCTGATAAACTCAATGAGGTAAGAACCATAAATATTATTTCCCCATTTTAGACAAGCAAAAACATCAAGGCCATCTAGTGATAATTTTTATATGAGTGTTAGAGGAAGAACATAGAAATGAATCTGATTATAATGAGTATAATCATAAGTGTCAATATTAGCTACTAATTTTAGATAAAGTTTTTTGAATCTATCAAACCTTTCAGCTTTTCTATAGTTTTATTCATTCAACAAGATATTGCATAGCTATTATGGGTAATTCTTTTCAAGGATTTGTGCATTTCTCTCTATGTTTCTTAGTGTTTTCACAAAAAAGAAATACAATTTTGAGGAAGCATAAAATGAATATGTTTTTATTACCCTTGGTGTTTTCACTGATCTTTCTTGTTGAAATCATAATCGCAGCAAAAAATTGCCCGATTAGAAGAGGCGAAGCAAGCTTCCATCAAACAAATCCAGGATGCGATTGATATGGAAAAGTCACAGCAGGCACTGGTTCAGAAGCGCCATTACCTTTTTGATGT